>PVJD01001594.1:0-256047 GCA_004026545.1 Mormoops blainvillei | reverse complement strand
CGCATAATCTGAGGGATCGAGGGTTCCTGCTGGGGCATGTGCTTCAAGGTAGCGCCAGGCCTCCTTTATAATCTTTCTCCTCTCCTCAGTGCTGAACAAGGTCAGGAGGAGTTGGTGACAATCAAACCAGGTGGGCCGGTGGGTTTGGAAGATCGAGTCTGTGAGCTCGATCATGGCCTGTGGCTTCTCCGAGAATGGAGGGGTGTGGTGTTTCCAGTTCAGGAGGTCAGTAGTACTGAATGGCTGGTATAATAAGCAACTGGTCCAGGCTGGACAGTCCCGTCCTCATTAACTCTAGGTGCTGCCTGTACCTCTCGGAGTGGCATCTGAAGAGGGGACCGGTGGCTTCTAAGTCTGCTAGCTATGGGTGACGGGCCTGGTTGGGCAGGGCTGGGTACCGAACCGGGGAGGGCTCCTGGGGAGACTTATGCCCCTGGGGCGAGATAGAAAGCGGAGGAGTCAGGGGTTCCTGCAGGGGAGCCGTAGGGGGCGCCTGCAGACAACACATTCTTGGGTGTGCCCTGCCGGCGGCTCCTCTACGGTACCCCTGAGTCCCCGTGCACTTACTAAGCCAGCTGGGCATATCTTGGGCCAACTCCTGCCATCTATCTATATAGGAAAACTGATCGGGATGTCCTGGCTTTCCTGTAACTTTCAGGTGAACTGCTCTTATAGTGGATAGATTTAATGTTCCCTCGGGGGGCCAGCCGACCCCAAAAGTCTGCCACTCTGCAGTACAAAATGTCTCTAATTGGCCTGCATCAAACGATGGGTCCTGCCCTTTAAATTTGCTGAAATTCTGCAGCATACAATCTAAAATTGTAGAAGGTCCGCCTCCCATGGCTTCCCTCCCGTGCGGCGCAGATACACAAAGGGTGGGGGCACTTGCTCGTCCGCCTGGCCTGCTCCCTGGCGGGACGAAGTCGGTCTTGGCTAAGGTTGCCCCTGCAGAATTCAGGGTTAACTGTCAACTGTCATGCCGTACGACCTGACACAGGAACCGCAGGTTGGGTCCCACCCTTGCTCCGTAGGCTAGCACCCGAGGAGCCACAAACACAGACACACTTGTGTTCACTCTCACACATTCAGAGGTTTTTCAGTTCCCTCCCCAAGACCATCACCCATAGAAAAACAAACACAGATGCACTTAAATTTACTTTCAAACATTCAGGGGCTATTCAGTTCCCTCCCCGAGCGAGGGTCCGGCGGTCGGACTTCCGTAGTCTCGATCCTACTGTAACAGATGAGGGACCCAAATCCCTTCCGATCTCGGGTCTGGTCCCCGGGACACTTACCAATGTGGCACCTTCCGATAGATCGTGTTCCGAAGCCCCCACATCCCGGCTGGAGTCGCGGACCGGTGTCCGGTGTCCCGACCAGTCGGGGCCTGAGAAATCTCAGGGCGCGCGCTTCCCCGGTCCCCAGCCGGGCCACCGGGCACCCAGCCCGCCCTGCTCAGTCAGCGGCAAGTCGGCCCGAATTTATGTAAGGTCGTTTCCCGGTCAGGGAACCAA
The DNA here is from genome assembly GCA_004026545.1 of Mormoops blainvillei. Lineage (NCBI taxonomy): Eukaryota > Metazoa > Chordata > Mammalia > Chiroptera > Mormoopidae > Mormoops > Mormoops blainvillei. The sequence goes on along the minus strand of PVJD01001594.1, from coordinate 254,533 downwards.
ATGTTACGGAAAAATGAAACGACCAGACACTGAGGGGTTAGGAGTACGATCTTTATTTACGTGCACGGGCCCAGAGGAGACAAACTCTAAATTCTGAGCCCAGAACAATAGCCCCGCATTCCCTTTATGCTGGGCTAAGTGGGGTAAGGGTCTTGGGAGGCGTGGTATAGATTTGGCCGAAAAGGGTTTACAGAGGTGAAACAAAAGCATTTACATCATAAGTCAGGGCAATTAGCATTTCATCTTTGGTATCAGCCTTGATTCCCTCTACAATACTATTCTTCACCTCCCCTGTCTATTTTAGGCCTATCACTTATACTTCTTATTGCCTGTACCTTTTCCCTCTTTGTGCCCTCACACCTCCCCACTGATAACCCTCCATGTGATCTCCATTTCTGTGATTCTGTTCCTGTTCTAGCTGTTTGCTTAGTTTGTTTTTGTTTTTAGGTTCAACTGTTGATAGTTGTGAGGTTGTTGTCATTTCACTGTTCATAATTTTGATGTTCTTCTTTTTCTTAGATAAGTCCCTTTAACATTTCATATAATAAGGGCTTGGTGATGATGAACTCCTTTAACTTGACCTTACCTGGGAAGCACTTTATCTGCCCTTCCATTCTAAATAATAGCTTTGCTGGATAGAGCCATCTTGGATATGGGTACTTGCCTTTCATGACTTTGAATACTTCTTTCTAGCCCCTTCTTGCCTGAAAGATTTCTTTTGATAAATCAGCTGATAGTCTTATGGGGACTCCTTTGTAGATAATTGTCTCCTTTTCTCTTGCTGCTTTTAAGATTCTCTCCTTATCTTTAATCTTGAGTAATGTAATTATGATGTGCCTTGGTGTGTGCTTCCTTAGGTCCAACTTCTTTGGGACACTCTGAGCTTCCTGGACTTCCTAGAAGTCTATTTCCTTTGCCAGAGTGGGGAAGTTCCCCTTCATTATTTTTTCAAATAAGTTTTCAATTTCTTACTCTTCCTCCTCTTCTCCTTCTGGCACTGCTATGATTCAGATGTTGGAAGGTTTAAAGTTGTCCGAAGGTTTCTAAGCCTCTCCTCATTTTTTTGAATTCTTGTTTCTTCATTCTGTTCTGTCCGAATGTTTATTTCTTCCTTCTGCTCCAAATTGTTGATTTGAGTCTTGGTTTTCTTCTCTTTGTTGTTGGTTCCCTGTATATTTTTCTTTCTTTCACTTGGCAGAGCCTTCACTTTTCCTTCTATTTTGTGACCATACTCAGCCAATTCTGTAAGCATCCAGGTAACCAGTGTTTTGAACTCTGCATCTGATATGTTGGCCATCTCTTAATTGCTTCGTTCTATTTTTGGAGCTTTGATCTGTTCTTTCGTTTCAGCCATATTTTTTTGTCTCTGGTGCACCCGGTAGGTTGGGAGGGGAGGAGCCCTAGGTATTTGCCATGGGGGTACAACTTAAGTGACTGCGTTGTGGTGCTGTATGTGGGGGAGGGGTCGGAGAGGGTACAATGCCACTTACTTGGCTCTTGGTCAGCTCTCACTCACTTCCCCCACTACCCATAAGCAAATTGGGCCCTTTTGGTGCTTGTTCCTGGGTGGGTGGGTTTGTGTACATTCTAGGACCCTGTGGGTCCCTTCTACAAATTTTCCAGTGAGGCTGGGAGTTTCTCCCGCTGCAGCAACCTGTACAGATTTTTATAGCCAGAGGTTTTGAGGTTTTCTTTTCTCATGTGGGAACCCCGGGTAGCATGGTCTGCCTCACTCCCCTGTTGTTCCTCTCAGTTTATCTGCCCACAAATGTGGGACTGCCAGCTGCTGTCTCACCACCTGTCCTTTAGCCGCTACCTTGCTACGTCCCCTATACCCCGGCTTCCCATCTCCATTTCCACCCCTCCCACTGGTCTGGATGAAAGTTTCTTTAACTCCTTGGTTGTGGGATTTCCACACAGTTCGATTTTCTGGCAGTTCTGGTTTTTGTTTTTGTTTTTGCTTTTTTATTTGTTGTTGTCCTTCCTTTGGTTGTATGAGGAGGAAATGTATCTACCTGTGTCTCCATCTTGGCCAGAAGTCTATTCTAGTTGTTATCTGTGTACTTGGAATTATAGAGAAATAATTCAGTAGTATAGGTATGATTGATATTAAACATAAATAAAAATTAGCATAATTTAAATTTAAAGATTTAGTGTAATTTCCAATTTTAATAAAAAATGTTTCTAAACTGTGTTTACTTTTTTCAAAGACTAGAATCATTGTTTCTGGGTAAAAACCTATTCATTTGGAAGGACTAAAGATAAATAAAGATTTTGTGCAGGGGTATCTTACTAGATTTTTATATTACGTAAAAACAGATACCATATTTGCCCTTTCACTGGACTGCCCAACTATTTATATGTACTCAGAACAATGACAATAATGACTATTTAGCAAGGAGTTGATAATGGCTTCAAAGTAGATGATATTTTACTTGTATGGTTAAATGCTCAATGTATATTAAATACTCAACATTCATGGATTATTTAAACAGAAATTACAATGGACCTTATCTGTGCTGAAAAACCATTGTGCCTCATTTTCTGATTTCACAGGAAACATACTGTGTGCTATATATCTGGAAAATGATTTTGCATGAAGCATGCATGCTTATATTGGTACCCCCCACCCCACCCCCAAAATGGCTCTCTAAAACTTCCTACTTACTAAGGCCCAACTACAACAGGACAAAGGTTTTGGCAGAACAATACTTTGTGTTTTCTAAATGAAGTCACTTTGTTGCAATTGTTTCCATTCTTTCTTCTTTATTTCAAAATTAACAAAGACTGAGTCCATTTTATACCTTAAAAAGAAACATTGTTACTGGCTTCAGACCTAGCCCACCAAGTGTTAGCTTGTAGTTCATTTTATCAGCCACTGATACACCCAGAACATGAGGGAATGATTGGTGACAGGAATGCCCACAGACAGCAATTATGACATAATTTTAATTTATCAGTCTTGACTATTTTCTGTATCTGTTAGACTTTAAATGGTCTAAGTCTTTCTACTTATGACTGTCAGTCTTTACATATTCGCCTTTGATGCCAATGTCATGTCTTCCATGATTCTGTGTTGCTTGTTTTTGTTTTGCTCTCAGTCTCTAATTTGTAGAGCTAGCCTTCCACTCTGCAAGACTCTCACACCTACCCCTCTGCCGTTTACTGCTGGTGTGGAACCTTATCAAAAGTGCTTTTAAAATGCAAGTGATTCATGAGAAACTATACCGTTTGTTAGAGAAATATTTTTATATTTTACCAACAACATAATTATGTTTAAGTCTTCATCCAGAACCGCAGATTTTAAAGGTGAACAGAGTGAGTATACAGTCTATTTTAAAGATAAACAGAGGAAATATAAGGTAGATTGTAAAAAAAAAAGGAATAATGATTATGTATTTTATACTTGGGATTAAAAAAAATAGCTAATATCGTTAGAAAGGGGGGCTATCATTCACCCAAGGTTACTTTTCTCTCATAACAGTCACTAACATCTACCTCTATGTTTGGACCTTCTAAATGTCCACCTCCTATACATGACATAAAACAAATTTAATTACTCTAATGAAGGAGTGAGAGATAAAATATAGAAGTAAGTAAAAATGCATGACTAATGGAAATAGTAAAGAGATGGAGAGCCTTCTTTCCCTTATGTCACAAAGTTATCACCCATCAGAAAGAGAATAAAGGTTGAAACTTCTGGAAGTATCATTTCATAAAAAGGGCAAGGCAGAAAAAGATCAGGAAGCAATGATCATGCAAAGCCAATTTATGAAATACTGATATTATCAATTCAAACAAAAGTAAATGAAATTAATTATTTCACTTATTTTATTACTTTTTAGCTACTTCGAAATTTAGTGAATCTCTTATGAACATGATCTAAATTTAACATTTTATTCTGCACCATTATTTGAGTATAGATTTCAAGTCTTTAATCTTGCTGGCTTGAAACAAAATTATTTTGTAGAAGCTTTTTAAGCCAGAGCACTGTAACTCCCTTTCATAAACACATGATGCAGCAGAAAAGATCAAAGATTTATAGGGAAGTTCTTTTACCTCTTTTTGAAAGCTGATGCCTATGGCTTTCACTAATTGAACATTTTCTCTACAAAAACGGACCTGTAGGCAGCTATTTGCAGTCGCCAGCATTAACTGCACATCACTGTAACTTCCTGCCTTCAGAAACTTACAAAGAGATAAATGGGACTTGATGTTGACAATTTGAGGTGGACCTCTCTAATTTGTAATGACATGGGTTTGCAGAAAAACAAGTAATCACTTAGCCATTGGTCTTTCATAGTTTCAAGTGATACAGTAGACACTACCGTTATCAATGTATAAAAGAAAAACATTTGTTAATCATTAACACTGAAACACTTAGAATTCATTTTCATGGAAACTTTTTTATTGTAATGATTTTCGCAAACTAACTGCGTGTGTCTAAAAGTAACACTATCAGTGTTATAATGATAGAACCTAGAACATGTCCATATTAAAAGATTAAAGATGTCATTTGATTAAATGTTTAATAATATTACCTCCAAACATTTTATCTACTATAGTCATATGAGTCTGCCTAAGATTCCTACAACAAATAGAATAAAAGGACTGTACTATTCTGTATGTGTCTGGGAAAAGATTTTGTTTGATTTTTACTTTTATCTGAATTACAGCTTTAGAATATCTGAATGCCCAAAGTGGAAAGGCACAAAGAATATTTTTAAATATAAACAATTGTTTTGTTTAAAATAGTAATGGATATCATTATGTTCAACTCAAAAAACATAATATTAAAAAGAAAACAAAAACCAAGACTCTCAACAGTCAAAAATATCCATAGAAATCTTTTGGTGCAGTTCCTCCCAATCTGTTGTATAGGAAGAAGGATGCATCTCTATTCTCTCCGTGACAGCTGGAAAAATTCTTTATACCATATGGAAGCCCATGAGTCACTCCCCCTTCAAAGTCCCCCGCTGTGGGCCATTCACACTTGCAAACTCCAATATTCTTTCCTCATTTCACAAGGCCCTATTCACCCTCTGACCCCAGGACTCTTACAGGAAGGTGTGGGCCCTTCTGTAGTCTTGCAAACTAGCCTATTAGTTATTTACACCATGACCTCCAATTCCCTAATTTAGCATTATCTAAAATGACAAAATTACAATTTTCCTGGGACTAGCCCTGCTTTAAATCTGAAAGCTCCACATCCCAGGAACACTCCCAGTTCTTGGCAAGCAGGCTGTTCCTAGAATAAGGACACTAATTACACTCTTAACATGTTAGTCATTTTAGATATACTACCTTTTGAATAATGATCACTCTTAAGTCCATTACTCTTAAGTTGTGTTTCACAGTAGAATTTATTGATATTACATATTTTCACAAATTTGGAATGTCCTCATTACTAACAAAATCAAATAAAAAATAATTAGGCTATATATTTATGGCTATATATTTTCATCCATTAATTTAATTTAGCAATAAGACAATATTTTTTTAATATTTGTGGCTTTATATAATAATATATAGAAATAAAAAGGTTTCTCACATGATTTTTAATATGCCATTTTGTTCATTTATTATTCAAATGAATTTCAAAATAATTTTGAAAATTTTGAATATTGGAATATAAATTGGAATTACATAGAATGTATGTGCAACTTAATTTGAAAAACATGGCTATAATTGTAATATTATTATTTCCATTAAAGAATGGCTATGGCTGTAATAGTATCATTTTCCATAAAGATATCCATGTAACTTTTCTACTTATCTTAGGACCTTTAATAATATATTGAGAAGTCTTTATGGATAGGCTCAGAGCTTTTGTGCCTTGAATTTAGTTTTTATTGATTTCTCATTGATCGTGTTGAGCTGTTTTAGTGCATAATTATGACAAATAAGATATATATATTTTTAAATTTTTGATACATATATGCTTTCTTACCTTAATTTCTTGGGCTAGAATTCCAGAATCTTGCTATTAAACAATGACAGTCATGGCCATCTTTATGTCTCCATTTAGTAATTTTAAATAGATCAAATCGTATATTAAACCTCCGGAAGTCAAAGAGGTGCAATTTTTCTACTTAATGATTAGAACTTTCTAAACTACCCATTTCAAAAAGTGTTTCTTTTTTTATATGTCCTATATTTTAAATGCAGAAACTGCTTTTCTACAAATCAAGAAACACATGTAATCAGCATATTCAGAAATCCTATACATGCGGGGCTCTTGCTGCACTCAAGTCTCTGACAGTTAAAAGGACTACTGATTGGCATAGTTGCACACATCCTAGCCTAACCTTCAAATTCAGTTTTTTATTTTTAAGATTGCTTCTATTTGTCATGGCAGATATAGTGTTGATCTTTCAGGAGAAAGTCTCCCTTTTAGTGGTACCCTTTTCCTCATCAGCTCCACTGAGTATCCTTCTGCCTTTGAATTCCATGTGGCCCTCCTCTAAGGGAAGCTTCCTCCAAACCCTCCCCCAATAAACCTCTTGTATTTTTAATCCTATCTTAGTGTCTGTTTCTTTGAGAATCCAAACTAATACCAATGGTGTTGAGAGTGTTCTCAGAAATGGCATCATGACTGGAACTCTGGGACTCTGGGATGGGCTTGCTCATGCCCTGGCTGGCAAAGCAGATTCTATTCTGAAGGTATGTGGTACATGGTAATAGTCCATTTGCTAAAGCCTTTAGCTGTGGTGCCCTGGAAAAACAGGCTTGTGGAGGGAAAAGTTCTCGCAGGTGTGGTTTTGAGGAAACCACACCTGAAAAGATAGTATAGATGGCTGCTTTCTACTAGGTTCTACTGATGTCCTGCAGAAGGATAATAAAAACTAGGGGCTGTCAACTGGTAGCTAAAGACTAAGTATTAATAGAAGAAGCTGCAAAATTAGCTAGCACATTTTGGCAGGAACCAAGGGAGTAAAATTGAAATTGGATTTTGATTAAAGGGGTTAGAATATAAGACTTGGTAAGCATAACTTCAACAATTTAGAGGCAGTGTCTCAGAATATGAGATTTAATACACTAGCAATGACGTCAGAAGATGAGGTGAACTCTTTGCGACGTGGCTTTTAGAGGTCTGAAAAAAAAGATGGCCAATGATGAGTGACGTAGAAACACCTGAGCTGCCCTAACAGATGTTAGGGGAAGGAGGTGAGAGGCTGAGTGTAGTGGGTGTGTTTGAATCGATATATGAGGACAGAAAACCATCCAAAGGCTTATGTTCCATAGGAGGACAGGCCATTAACCAAGGCTGCCTGGAATATACCAGAATTTAATGGGTGGCTCTGATCCATAATCCAGGGCTCAAGATCGGAGAGGCGATCACAGAACTGGGCTCATTAATAACCACAGATATGATGGGGTGCCAGTGAGAGAGAGATCAAGTGGTTGTGATTAACTTTCAGGAGTGAGGGACCACAACAACCATCACAGCTGACAAACTGACAAAGTAGGAAGCGTGGCCAAGGGCTGCAAGGAGTTATGAAGATGGTTAATAGAGCATGGTGTCCCTTGAGTCAGAATGGCCAAGGGAGCAGCCAACATTCTTGCTGCCTAGCATCTGTAACCTAACCATCAGGCCAATAGGAGTCTAAAGGCAGTTTCTCCAATTAAAGTCATGATCCTTGTTCAGTTTCCATATCTGAACCAATTTCCATGCCCAGAACCCATTGACTAAAGTGGTAGCCCTAGGATATGTGCTGGCACGTATATACAATGGTTGCCTCGGTTCCTTCCCAACAGGTTCTGAAGCTGTTTAATCAGGTGGCTGTACACTAAGGAAAAAGAACACCGGACATTAGGAATATTAGATACAATGTCTGAATTGATATTGACATCCAGAGGAACTAATGTCTTCATGGCTTCCCCTGTTAGAGTGCAGGCTTGGGACCAAATAATAAATGGAGACCTGGCAAATGTTCAGCCTTACAGTTGTCCTCGAGGTTCTTTTCCCCAGTAAAATCAGACTGTTTTAGGTACCCTTGCAATTGGGGAAAAGTCCCACATAGGATTCTTCCTGTGGGGAAGGATAAGTAGAAACCTCTGAAATTGTTCTCCACTCCTGACCAAGTCAGTAATTCAAAACCATTATCTCGTCCTCAGGTGAGAGGAGTTGGGGATGGCAGAGATTAGAACCAAATAAGGGCCAAAATAATGCAGGGGTGGTGGTCCTATCTTATTCCTACTTAATTTTCTATTCTGAGTCCTGTTGAAATTAGAGAACAACTGTAGACAGTCTCAGGCTTAACCAAGTAGGAGCCCCTCACATCCACTGATCTGGAAGTGGTATCATTGCTAGAGCACATGAATAAAGACTTGGGTTCGTGGCATGAGGTCTTTTATCTGGTAAATGCATTCTTTTCAATCCTAATCAAAACTGAGGGTCAGAATCAATTGACATTTATATGACAAAAATATTCAATTACAATTGTACCTCAGGGATATATTACTTCTCTTCCCTCTCTCACATGAGATTTGGATATCTGGTCATCCTTCAACTATCACACTGACCCCATTTTATTAATGGGATCATGCTAACTGGACAAGGCAAGCAAGGATGAGTAGGACAGTGACCAATCTGATAAGACACATTCACTCCAGAGAGTAGAAGATAAGCCCTAGGAAGATTTGGGGACCTATGGGCTCAGTGAAATGTTTAAGGTCCTGATGGTCTGAAAATGTGCTACGACAAGCTCCCCAGAGTAAAAGGAAAATTCCTGCATTTTGTCTCCTTTACTATGAAGAAGGAGGTGTAGCGCCTGGTAGGCCTTTTGATGTTTTGGGGGCAGCCCACATTCTCCCCTGAACTTACCATCCTCTGAAATTATCTCCTTTATTTGATTATTTACTTGCTTATCATCTGAGTCTTTTACTTAACTGTCAGCACCACTGGAGAGAAAACTGTTTTATCTCCAGTATCTAAATGGTTTCTGACTCAAGGGCATATCCATGTTGAGATGGGAGGGACAGAATACCATGGGTGCCGGCAAAGAAAAACATTTAACATTTAAAAACAAAAACATAGCCACTACAAGTTGATTTGCTTTTTATTATACTCATGCACCAGCAATTGATACCCCATTATTTATTAAAGACTATGGTTTATTCAGGTTGCCCTAGTTTTTACCTAACTCCTTTCTGTTCCGGGATCCCGTACAACAGAATACATTATATTAAGTTGTCAGATCTCCTTTCCTGTGATGATTAGCAAGAATGCTTTAAAATATTTTTTACAAATGTAACAAATGTAACAAATGTAACATTAGCTAACATGCTAATGTTAGCTGACCAAGGAGTATTTTAAACTATTTCCAAGGTTGTTAGGAAAATCTTCTGTCATCAAATCCTTTTTTAAAACGTTTTTTTTTTTAATATTGGAAAATTTAAACATATACAAAAGTAAACAAGAGTATAATAAAATTTCATGTACTCATCACATACAATTTTTATTTCTCTATTTAAAGATAAATATATAAACCATAGCATTTTGGTTAGAAAGTTTGTTGCAAAGTCAAATTTTAGTAGTCAGTTAGGCAGGCATAAGTAGAGCAGGAATGATGGGCCAGGTATGGAATATCACCAGGGTGGAAAGCGCAGGTACATAGCCATGGAAAAAACGGGGAAAACAAGGAACTTGCCCACAGGGTGACCTTTTCTCCCCTGGCATTTCAATGGTCATGGGGTTTGGATCCTCTCCTGACCGTTAGAGGAAGGCCAAGGAGGCTGGAGAATAGACTCTTATGACTCCCATACAAGCCCTTGCATGACCACTCCCTTAAACATTAAACTCTCGAAACAATGAGGTTCTGACCCACATCAAATAATCTTAGGAACCAGCCCTCAGGCCTGTTGACCACAGGCACAGAGTTTGGTTAAACTAGAGATAACATCTAGGTCTCAGTTGTGTTTCAGCTCCAGGCCCAGAAAAGCGGTAAGGCCAGGCAGGTCAACGCCATGGCTGACCTCAAGTCCAGCTGCGATGACGAATGACCCCCTCCCCTGGTTCTGACCAATCAGTGGAAACCAAATCCCTGAAAGGACATACCTGGAAAAGTTGATGAATATCCCATTGAGATCCTCTTCTGGGACCTTCCCGGCATATCCTTTCTCTCTCTGTCTCTCTCTCTGTCCCTTTCTCTGTCTCTCTCTCTCTGTCTCTCTGTCTCTGTCTCTCTCTCTCCCTCTCACATACCCAAGCCTTTCCTTTTCTCCTTCCACCAAGCACACGTATCCTTGCTTTCTTTTTTTAAGTCCCAAGGACTCTTCTTTTGCCTCTGTAACTTGTTTCCTGAGTCTATGGAGCCCTGCTGGCTCACTTCTTCATGGCACACTTCTCCCACCTCTGTGACTTTCTAAATAAACTGTTGCCTGTATTTGAGACTTGGCTCTAAGTTCTTTCTTAGCCAGGACTCAGGTTCCAATGTTGCTAAACTGAGGTCCAATCTCATTCGCTATTAACAAAATGATAAGATTTTACAGCTCTTAGATATTCAAATCCCTCCAACTTTTCTCCCTCCTGCCATGAGATTTAGTTATTTAATTTGCTTTTCTTTTTCTATTTATATCCCTTGCTATCACTCATACATAGTATTCTCTCTACTATACATGAAAGGTGGACATTTTTATTTCAAAAAAACAGGGGTAATTATAGCCTATCAACCTGAGTGTGCAAGTATCAGTAATATAATTATGAAAAATATTTATAACAGTCATTAGAAGATATCTATTGATATTAAAATAAATAAATACAAGATAAAATTGTACACAGTGATGGCAACTCTGTAAACATATACTATATGCATATAAATAAACCTGGGCTAAATAGAAAGAAATAAAGTTAGTGTCCCCATTACATGTATATTTGTAGTTGATACGTGATTGATTAATTTTTTACAAAATTAAATAATTTGTTTTGAGATAATTGTAGAATCACATGCTGCAAGATGACAACTCACAAAACTGTGCACTATCTCCACCAGGGTAAGGACACTGGTGCAGTTTTATGAGTACATCTTTCTCTAAACGCCAGTTGTTTCAAAGCTAAAGATGAATAAAGGAAATGGTGATTGTTACTGATTGTTCTACACGCATCAATAAAACCAATTTTGCTATAGTGAGGAGGGAGGAGTATCCATCTGGGTATCAGAAATGCTAAGTATGCACTTATCTGGCCTTTTTAGATAGTTACAGAAACACGGAAAGTAGGACATTATGCTAGTAAGTAAATCAAAATACATATTTACCACTTTTCTCTTTTAAAATTGAGTTAACAATTCTTAATTTCTCATGGAAAATGGCTACTCGATGTCCATTCCCTCTTGAGTGCTTTCCCTTTGACTGTTTGCGCAGTGGCCCATGTTACGCTCTTGATACCTAAGACTCTGTCATGGCAACAAAGGTGCTGGACTCTTTCTCTGACTCCCTTTCATGCCTCTTTCCACTTCTTTTTTTATCTTGAAGGAGAAAGTAAACCCAATCAGTTTTCTAAATAAAATGTAAAGACAAATTGCCTCTCATGTACATTTAAGAAATAATTTGAAGATTCAATTAATCTGATTCTTAACAATCTGAAACAGATGGGCACTAAGTAAATCAGAATATTGCTATATTGTCATTCACATCAATGGAACTTGAGGTTGTTGATTTGCTTCCCACTTTTAAAAAAATGAATACAAATTAAAATGCAAATTAAATGACAAATGCAAGCCCATTTTTAAATTAAAAGACTACTCATAAGAAAAATAAAATAAGACAATGAGCCTATCGTATGGGAGGTAAGATATCAGTAGGTGTTTGTTTAGCCTTATTTGGTCTTCAAACTAATAATCAAGGTGATAGGGTTTGAGCTCTCCAGTTGAAAACTGTAACATATTTTAAAAATGTTCCTCAGAAGAAATGCAGCATAATAACAAGTATCATTATCTTGCACATTGGGTGAGCTACATGCAAATTAGTCAACAATTCTAGTTAGCTAAGAATTGTATTTAACAATTGAATGTAATTTCATACATGAATTATCATAAGGCAAAGGGAAAGTAGTATAATAAGGCAATTAAAAACTAGTATTTAAAGTAGTCATCTTTAGAGAGGTCAATTCTGAAAATGCAGTTGAAGGCATAGTGGAGGAAGGTGGGAGGAGTTGCCCCCACCCGAGAACCACACTATTCAGTCTGTCTCAGGTTCTAACCATGTCTTAGCAATTTGGTGCCACCAGGATTTGAGAGGGTTAGGCCACCTCAAGCCTTGATGTGGGCCTGGAGGATCTCTTGTGATAGGGAGGCATCGGTCAGGTTTATTGGAAAGTGGGGGGAATGGATCCACTCCCAAAGCCACACCACTCAATCACTGAAGCCCCCTTAGTCTGCCCCGAGCTCTATGCCATGGTCCAGGCAGCTGACTCCTCAGCAGGGTGTGAACTTCATAAGAAGAGGTGACAAGGAGTGCTGAATGTGGGGCTATTGTATTGTATTCAGGCTGATGCCATAAAGGGGGGAGTGCTCCACTCAAGAAAGATGGTGTCTCTGGTGTGGCAGAGGGACTCAGCACAAGGATCCTTATGGCTGTTCCTTCAGCTCTTGCCAGAGCCACAAACCCCAGTCTCTTACCAGAACCCCTGTTTGCTCCACCCTCCATCTACCAGAGCTCATGGTGTGTGTTAGTGAATGAGATATTGTGTGTTGGCCCTTCAAGAGGGCCCCTGTGTCTCTGGCAGACTATTGTCTCTCCCTGGTGGACAGAATCTCCCCTGATTTTCACAGCCAGGTGTTATGTGAGTGCTTCTTCCCACCTCTGGTGCTCTGGGCTGTGGAGCCCAGCATGGGTTTAAAATCTCACACTCCCCAGGGAAAACCTCTGGAGCTGAGCTATCCCTCTAGAATTTTAGCTGCTGTCCATAGAAATAGGTCCAGCTCTTTTTACCTCTCTGCTCTCCCTACCAGTCTCAAAGTTGCTTCTATAAATCCTTGGTTATAAGACTTCTCTTCAGTTTGTCTTCATTTGGTTATTCAGGTTGATTGCAACAGACAAATTTTTAATACTGGATTAGGACTGCAATAGCTATGCTGAGTTTTCCTTTTGGTTAAAAGTTACAGAAAACATAAGTGAAAAGGTGATTTATAATAAGGATTCTGAGATATCTCTAAAAAATATAATGAAAACTAGGAGACACAAATTCAGCCCTAATTCACTAACACTTGGAGTATAGCCTTCCCTTACAACCTGTGCTCCTCTGGCTAAATGTTCAGTCCATGTAAACCTGGACCAATTTTGCATGATACATATTTAACCATCAGAGAGATATTAATCTTCTGTTTCTAAGATTCCTTGGAAAGAACTGTATTGCTTCTGGTCTTGGAACTGGTGTTCAGTCCTCTGTCTAACAGGCAAAGGCACATTTGAGAAGCAATGAAATTATGTTCACAGAGGCAATGAAGGGCAATTTTTAGAGAATAAGGTGTTGGACAGACAAGCCCCCAAAAGCTACTACACTATTATTTTTAATCCCTACACTTCCTTAAGTAAGGAAATTATACAAAATCACAAATAAGACAGTGTTTGGGATCACTGAGTTGGAATTTAAGGAATCACTGATAAAACAGTTAGCAGAGGTGTCAGATTCTGGGACCAGAAGAGATATATTTTAAAACCCATGCTCAACCTCTTAATTATTTTTGTAACTTAAGTATGTAATTTGATCTTTTCCAACCTCCTAGTTACTTCATATATCAAAAGAGTATAAAATAATATATATACACAATTGTGAATTTCATAAAATGGTACATGTGCCAGGCATGTAATAAACATTTCATAAATATTAGCTATTATTTTCATAATCATTATTATAAACATTGTAATATCCTGTGAAATGGTTAAAAATACAGTTCCCATCTCAGGAAGAAATATTTATTTATTTTCTTGGTGCTATACAAAAATTATAAAAAGGATAACACTTTCTGTGCTTTTGATCAATTAAATTATATATGTATATATATAATATATTCTAAATACATTTAAAATATGCACAGTATGTATATATTCATTTATAATACATTGGCACACTATTGAGAAATGCATATTTATGTATTTCTATATCTACAAACACACATATGGAGACAAAATAAACCAACTTGTGGGTTGCTTCAAATATAAGAAAGTATGTAGCCTTTCTACTCCTTTCTTTTTATGTGTTGCTGAACTTTGGATGTTTTATTTTAGACCTGCTAAGTGGGGGAAGGGGGAATGAGGTGAGATTAAGAAAAGAAAAGAGTGAGAAGAAAAAATTTAATTGAGATTGCAATAAATTGTCAGAATGTATTCAGAATATATTCATAATATACCTTTAAAAGTGCAATTTGTAAAGCCACTTCAAGCATACGTCACAATCTGATTTCACTACATTCATCAATCCAATAAATTCATTAATTCAATTCATCTCATTATGCTTCTTAAAACACATCTATTTTATTCTTCTTTATTTCTCTGTAAGTTTTATCTGACCTGTAAACAATTAAAGACAAGGTATAACCACTGTTCCTCAGTAATGCCTGAGAGCTTACCTTCACAATACATTGTGTGAAGAAGTTAGTAACCTCACTGGAAAGCTATAGCTTAAGTCAGGTAGAAGATAGAATTGTCTCTGTTACTAGGAAGAAACACCAGTTAAGACGAAGTACAGAAGTGCAATGATCGTTCATACAAGAGGAGGGGGAGAAAAGCCCTAGTCTAGGTCTATATTTTTTGGATATTTAAAACTGAATAAATTACTTAAGAACTCAGGGTATCCATTGCTTCATTTTCGGCTTGGCCGAAACAATCCCTCAGATTTCATCCATATCCAGTATTTTAAAAGTCTGTATCCTTACTTTGCAAGGGTACTTTTGTTAGCATAGGCAGCTAGTTAGATACTAACAAAAGAGAAGAGAGAAAGCTCACTAAGCTTAATTTAGTCGGGAAATGACACCTTCCCAGACACTCCGGAGGATAGCCACTTTGCCCTGCCAAGGGGATGAACACCCCTGTGTCCCTGAATAGGGAGAAAGGACTGGCTTTCCAAACACCCCAGGGAACAACTGGTCTATTTGCCCAGATTACCCTGGGAAGAGATAAACAGTAACAGGAAAATTCCCTTGCTGAGAACATGAGCAGTAGAAGCCTGATGATGAGGCAGGGCTTTTGAGACATTTGCAGTCAGAGTCAAAATGATGACCATAAAAGGGAGAAGACAAAACCTGGAGAAATCTGGGGAAAAGACCTGTTAGGATAAGGGCAAGAACCCCAGAAGATCTAGGGAAAGGACTGAATGGGGGAGGCAACATCCTAACCCTAGGAAGATCCAGGAAAGGGATTGGATAGTTCGAAAGAAAGCCTGCTCTCTCCCAAGCCCAAGGGAATATAGTCAAAATTTAACAAAAGCCCGAGGCATTTGTGCATTATCCCCTTAAGCAGCTGTGCTGGCTGAACCACAGGACCAATGGTGAGCAGGATGTTAATAGAGA
Source organism: Mormoops blainvillei (assembly GCA_004026545.1). NCBI lineage: Eukaryota > Metazoa > Chordata > Mammalia > Chiroptera > Mormoopidae > Mormoops > Mormoops blainvillei. The sequence continues at coordinate 239,024 of PVJD01001594.1, read as the reverse complement.
CTAAACTGGACTCCTGGAGCCTCACATCCCTGGCTGACGGCTCTCCTCCAGGGCTCGGTGGGGACAAATGTAGGCCTATGTCCCCAGAGGCTGGACTTTTTCCTCAGCGAGATGGAGCTCAGCCACCTGGTCATTGATAAGATGTTGGGTGTGATGAACCTGGGGGCAATCCTTTGTTTTTACTCCAGTAAACTTTGCCACTACACCTGAAGTCCTCTTATGAATGTATACCTGAAATGCATTTCCTGGGGTTTCCTGGAAGAATTCTGTTTCCTCTGGCAACTGTTTCTTTAAATGAAGTATAAAAGAAGTCCTTCATTCATTCATTCAGTAAATTCTTATTCAGCACCTACTTGTATGAAGTACCAGTGGAACACGAAATACAAGCTTTGTAAAATTTATTAAGTTCATAAATATGGTAAGTGCGGTAATATAAATAATCTTTATGGTAGCTAGAAAGGGGACGTTCCTGCTACCTGTGTGCAAGTCCAACTTATTGGCCTCTGTCACTGGACCAGGTAAACTACTTCCTAATGAGTTGATCTGCTTCCACTCTGACACTTCTCCAGTGTTCTATCTGTAATCAAAGTGATAAACTCTACCAACTACCTTCTTGCCTTCTGTGGACATTGGCTCTTCACGGGCATTTGGATAAAGCAAAATGTCCTCACCAGAATCCACAAAGCCTCAGATCGTCTAGTGTCTGTCTGTTCCTACATTTCATTGAAATCTTGCACTTTTTTCTTCTAGCTATCTCTGTTCTAGAGAAATAAAAACCCTCCTGTGTTTCCTGTTCTCAAATATACAAAGTTCTCTCCCTTACTTCAAAGTTTTTGCATGTGCTTTCTCTGTGCTGGCTAAGGTTTTCTTTCCTTTCCTCTTTTAGCAAGTACTCTCCCTCTCATCTTCGTGTCTTAGCTTTAAACCTCACTTTCCCAGGAGGGATTTCCCTTATTGACCCCTCCTCAATACTGTCACCAGTCAAAGGTAGGTTGCCTCCTTAAGCATTGTTATGGACCTATGTTCCTTTTCTTAATTAAAAAAAATTATGTTTGTTATCACATTTGTGAGGTTGTTTAATACATATGTATCTCCATCACTAGACCAAACCTCATGCTGGCCAACGGCTGACTGTTTCTTCTCACCGTTGAATCTTCAGCACCTTGCTGATTGCTTGACACAAATAGAGGCTAAAGCAATCATTAAATTGGATGAGTAAGTAAATTAATAGATTAGATGGGTGAAGGGGTGGATAAGTGGATGGATGCATGGATGAATACATGGTTGGATACATGGATGGATAAATAAAGCTTGACGAATAGATAAAAATAAAAGAGGTACTCAAAAATAAATAACAAAAGAGGCATTCAGACATCTTTAAGGCAGAGGAAAATAGCAATCTGTACATTGCTTTGGATGGGCATAGAGTGCAAGGAATGCAAGACTTGAAAAACGTGAGGCTGGGGGAGAGAGCTTACAGATTTTTTCATCCTGTGGGCATTTGCCAGTCAGAGGAAGCTATTAGGAGGAGAAACGGTATAATTTTACATATATATATATATATTAAGGGGACAGTACTAAATATAGGAAGAATACCGTATTTTGCCATGTATAATGCATACTTTTAGGCCCAAATTTTTGAGGGAAAAATAAGAATGTGTGTTATACATGGCTGGTACTAAGTCTATATCTATATAAATGTTTTTAATTCTTTTATTGAAGCTTATGCATTAGAAGTGTAACTGTAGACATAAAGTATAAATTCCTTTACAATACAAAAAAACAAGTATATAAATATAAATAAATAAAAATTGAATTAACAATTAAAATGAAAGATTTTTTTTCTTGAAAATTTGGGCCAGAAACGTGGGTATGCATTATACGTGGCAAAATATGGTATTTACAAGGAAACTAGCTGCAAGATGGCTCTGATTATACAGAATTGACATTCAAGCTGGAGCAATCCAGGGGAGCAAAAGCTCAGAACCCTCATCACATGGGCTCTGTCCAGGGGATTTCCCAGGGTGACTGACATGTCAGATGAATGAAGACCCTAGAGGACAAGGAGGACCCGATGGCTGGGAGTGATTGCGAAGGGTTGGGATTCCGCGATTGTTCCGCATGCCTACCTTAATTTGATTATTGCTTATCAGTAGGATTAGAGATGTCAGTAACTAAATTACAGAATGGAAATATTTGAAAAGATTGTCAATGAAAAGGAAGTTTCAAGTTATTAGTTTGTCGAAATGATGAAGAAATAACAAAAATTTTTCATGCCTATATTTTAATAGGTAAATTAGGTTTAAAGATACTGCTAGGGTTATATTTCAAAGTTAGTTATAGTTTTAAAGCAAACTTTTAGACATTAAAAAAAGTTTCTAGGAATAGTTTAAGTTAAACACTAAAGAAAATAGGCCAAATGATATATTCCCAGTTCACTTATAGGAAGAACTTAAAAAAATAAAAATCTGGGAAAATACTGGGAAGAAAGCATATGAAAAAATATTTTATTTTTATGTGATTTGTCAGAAGTTTTATATGGACTTTTCCTTTTCTTCATTAGATACATTATGTCATAGAAATGGACCATGGCAGGCAAAGGCTGAGTTCCATTTGAAAGCTGAGATATTCTTACTACCCAGATAACCAACTGATTAAAGTGTGCGCTTGTTCGTGACCCCTGTTATCTTCCCTCATCCATTATTTTCTGCTCCTCTTAGCCATGCTTTGAGATCTGAAATGCTGACCCCTGAAGACTGTATCTATCAATCAAGCTCCCTTGTCACCTGGTTTTTAGTAGAGTGCAGCCAATGGGAGTACAGACAAGGGGTTGAATGGAGGAAAAATAGGAAGGTCTTGGTGCTATACATCTGTCACTGTTGTAGATCCTTCTAGATGCCTCTCCTCAGGGCTCTAGCTCTCACAGCGCAACAGTAGGTACGTTGTTCACTCCCTCAGCCACTCAGCCCCATGAACACTAAAGGCTTACATTCTTGCCAGTCTCTGGGTCCTTCCTTATCCTTATAGTTTCTTTACATTTGGCCACATGTGAATAGGCTACCTTTCCGTTAAAATCTCTTTCTGATATGAATTCTGTTTCCTTATGGGACTCAGCATGTTCCAAAGTCAGAAAGACTTGTTTCCAGTAATTGCTTTACTCTTGTTGCTTGTAGAGCTAGAGAAAGTTATAAATTTGAGGGTCTTTTGCCTATACAATGCACGTAATAATAAGATGTACTTTAGAGAGGTGATATGAAGACAAGATGAACAAATGTATCTAAAGTAGTTTACACAGAGCTTAATAGTTGCTAATCATTGTAATAAATGCTAGGAAGAAAATTAAAATAAAAATAAGGTATATTTTCATGAAATCTGCCAAGGAAAATTCTTATATTTTCTTTTGAGTGCCTTGAAGGGGAGACGTCCACACTATTCTTTACTTCTAAATTAAAGTATTTCTTAGTTGCAGAAGGAAATGTTAGGTCAGGATAGTTTAAGTCTCTAGAATTTCAGACAGGATGTAGCCACCTCTTCTCATCACTGAAGGGCATATGGAACTATTTCCAGGTTTTAAAAATTACATTATTTAATATCTATATTGAGTTATTTGCAGCTTTTTAATTACTATTTTAAATAATAACATATATTCTTAATTTTACTGCATTATTAGCATCCTGTATTTTAGAAAATAACATATATTCTTTCTTTTAAAATCACTAAGAAGTCACATTGGATATAATCACTTAATCTCAGTGCTTAGATTTTTCCAATCTAAAGGGGCCAAGAATAACTCTGAAGTTAATAAACTAACTCCTAAGTCAATGGACAATTCATCTGAAATGAAATGGAGCAATACAACATCAGGATAAAGCTTAGAGGAAAAAATGGTATAAAAATGGAATGTATTCCAGAGGCCTGAATCAAAGTTTGTAGGTGACAACAAACTGTGAGAAAGACTACCTTATATAGTGGCCAGGGAAGGCAAGGGAAAGAAAGTGCTGTAAGGAATGTATCAGTTCCTTTTGAGCCGTCCGTCTACATCGGATCAATAGCTCTTCCAACCATGGGACATTCAAGCTTTCAGCTTGAGAAATTGAAGTTCTCAAAATAAGTCAGGGTTGCAACACAAGTCCATCATGGTATGTCACAGAAATGAAATGAGTTGTCTCCTGCTCGATTGATGACTGACATCAAACAAAGAGGAAAAAAGAAGAAAATAAACAAGACATGGGTTTTGAAAAGTTGTTTCAGAGACTTCTGTGGAAAAGTTTACACTAAGGGCTCTGTTCCCAGCTTGAAGCATGTGTATAACTCCCATCACAGTAATGAGTTCCTCAGCATATCAAAGTAACAGTGAGGGGAGAGTGCCCAGGAGAATTGTTTGCTACTGTGATGTTTTTATACAAACTCTAAATAGGAAACCCAGAACTTCTCAGTCCAGGGTGTGGAACAACCATGCAATGCCTGAGGATTGGCAGAAAATGAGAAAGGCAAGGATGGGGACAGGTGATTTTTCAGTACAAAGTGATGGTATGGATCTTACATAATGACTGGAACAACACCTGCTGACAATGGTCTATCCTGTAAAAAAAACTTGTAAGAAAAAATCCAAAGGCTGTTCAGTATGTGTCTGTGTTGCACAGCTAAAAAGACCCCTGTAGCGCCTGTAAAGAGTCCAGTAAAATCAATGTTTGGTGCGACTGTTAGCTGAGCTTCATGTTGATAGAAGAGGGAAAAAAACCCAAATTTGTTATCCATACTACAAGTCCTCCCATTCCTCTGTTACCCAGGCTTTCAAAGTGATTGAACTGAAAATACTTTCCATCAGTATGTACAGATGCCCCAGATGTGTTAGAGACCTGTGAACTGTGATGCCTGAGTTGCATTGCATTGGCTTTCCTTTCCTTAGCAATGGCCTAGAGCAAATAAAATTAAGTGAGCAATGAGCATCTCTGGCAGCAAAGGTGAAGGATGTTATGTTCAGAGGTGAGATAGCTCTTTTGCCTTTGCAGCCTCAGTCAATGCCTTCCAGCTAGGAGCCATTTTCTCTAGGAGACTTTACCTTTGACACCTACTGCGAGGCCAGGGTAGAAACTAGTTTGATCAATAGGCCATGGTCTCCCCTCTCTTTCTCTTCATGCCCTTGATTTGAAGTTACCTGAATAAATGATTTTTATCTACCACTAACTCAGTCAAGTCATCTCTGAAATGGACCTTTCTCTTCCTCCACAAGATGGTCGGGGATTCTGGAGCTCCTCCAATCAATATATGAAATGATTGACAAGGAATTCAAAAATCTGACTTTTAAGATATTAATGCATACAAATGCCACTCTTTCATGTGCCTGTTGTGCTGGAATCACATGGCACCAAGGTGAATACAATGCATCTATGCAATGTTTACTGAATCAGCAGTCACTGTTATCAAATATATAATTTTGTACAGAATTCATGAAATACATACAGTATTTACTTCAGTGTAGCTGGAGTAAGTTTGAAATACAGCAGTAAATTAGTGTTCAGAAAATTGTAGTTAGAATATAATGGAACACACTTGGAAACATGTAGTAGTAACTTTATTCCCCTAATGTGTTCACAGATGTGATTACATGCATGAAAACATGATTTTTAAAAAAGCATATAACTCTTTTGGTATTTTGCTTAGTAATGGAAATTAGAGCCAGGTACTACATGATATACCTTCAACTGACATAAAATGAATGAGCTGCAATCCCTTCATTACCAATAATGACCTCTCTCAATCTCTCTCTATTTGTCTCTCTCTCTCTCTTTCTTGTAAAAGATAGAACCAAATTTTATTATCCTCACATTTCTCCACAAAATCAGTACAATGTTAATGTTACAGAGACTTTAAAACAGTATTTTGGATACTAAATTCATATCTCTAAGTTTATAATTTAAGGATCTTACTTAAAAAGATAATCTTTGTTAATATTTATGTCCCTCCTATGTATATACTTTTCATTGATTGTTTGATTTATGCTATTTATTTATTTACACACATACAGTTGAAAATATTAGCTTACAATATATAAAATTTTTTTTTATTGGATCAAATGTTGAGCATCTCCTTTTCCCCAAGTTATAATTCCCCCAAGTAATAATTCCAAATTGTCTCCAGGCTTTAGTTAATGACAAGATGCATGTTCTATTATTTTCAGGTCAGGAAGGTAATACAAGACTGTGTTCTAACCTCAGTGTTTCTCTTCTTTCCTTTTTTGTTTTTTCCTTCCCTATTTGGGCATTGATGAGCAGTACCTAGGACAGAGTCCCATAAAAACACACATGGACATTTCTCACTTGTTGAACTGGGAGTGTTGGTCAATTTTAGGAGAAAGCTCACCTCTGTGAGTGGCAAATGAGACTTTTGCCCTATTGGCCCAGAATCAAGGGTCATTGGCTTAAAACTAAGAAGAGAAACCGGCTTTGAGCAAGTGAGTGAATTCTTACGATTGTTACCAAGTGGTTACTCTCTTCTGCGTGCAGCCTATCAAACATCAGAGGTTTGTTGTCACACTCAGGAAACAACATAACTTTAACTGACATGAGTCTGTCCTGACTGAAGAGAAACTTCAGTGTCTTCTTGGATGTCCTTTGGATCTCCTCAGAATCTAGGTTTGCAAAACACAGAGGGTTCTTTATCTGTTCTTCCAACTCCTTCTGCAGATATGATTACATATGGGAGTCTTCAATACCCAATGATAATTGGTACCAGAAAAAAATGTCACTTAGAACAGAATGGTCTAAAATGAGAAACAAAATCTCATAAGTAAAATTCACAATTATACTTTAAAGTAGTCTGAAAAATGGTCATTTTCAGAACAGATCTATTTAAACTTAACTGATATAATTTGTTTTTTTGGTGATACAATGAAACTTTTATGTTTCTAATAGTTTCTGAAGGAACTACCTGAAAGTTGTCAGCTCAAGTTGTTTTTCTTTGAATCATCTCAATTACCACAATCTTAATCTTCCTTAGGACAGAGAATAATTATATTAATTTGTTATTATTAATGTCATATAACTTCTGCCCTGCCAACATCTAAGAGTACTTTCACTTTCACTGTCATAGTATTCCTTCATGGGCTTGTGCTCATCACCTTTTCCTATGTGCCCTGTCCATCCATTATAGGTGCTATTGCCTTGCTGAATGGTCTTCCTTCTTACTCTGTCTTCTGTCCTCTTTTTACCCTTAATTCTGCCAAGTCCTGCTTTCACCTTTTATAATCCTTTCCAGAAAACCTTCCATAATCTTTCCATATATCTCCTTTCTGAGATCCTTTTTATATCATCCGCTATGCTCTATTTTTACTTTTTAATCAGTTATCTTTCCTAAATAAACTGTGAGCTCCTTGAGGAATGAAATTAAGTGTTTGAGGCTGATGTATCATCACCTGCTAGTCAATGAGACTTGCTTGGGGTATTTGTTCAATAAATGTTTGCTAACTAAATAAATGAAGATATTACCTACCCACCACCCCTGCTCCTTCCCCACTGAAATCTAGTCAGTTTTAATAAAGTGAACTAAGACTGAAAGAGATCTTTCGAATGCATCAGTTTTCTAAATAAATATGTCAGAGCAGGCAAGCGTACAGTAAAAACTAAAAAATATTTGCTGAATTAATTTAAAATGGTGCTGGTGCACTGGGCTGATTTTCTGCCCATGTATAAGTTTTACAGATGTAAGAATCACAGTTGCTTAATAGTTCTTGCTATGCTCTTTAGAGCTAGAAGTGATAACTAATGTTGTGACGGTATAGGATCATAAGTTAAATGAGGAGGAATTAGTTTGTCTTTCAAAATTGCTCATGCTAAAGTTGGAATTTTGAGTTTTGCATAAGTATTTACTTGTTTAATACCTTCTTTTAGACTGAAATGATATGAAGTAGAAAGTCACAGGGACATAGGATGGTTATAGAATAAAGGGTTAAAAATTGGTCAGTGTGAATTACTTAATTTTTTTACACTTGTCTCTTTTTCTGAAGGATTCTTGTCCAGTGGATCAATTTGTCATCAAGAAGGTAATCTATATTTACTTTGCAGCAGGTACTGTAGCTCTTAGCTCTACATTTAGCTGATTCAGCTCCTATCCAGACTGCTTTGACCTCAGAAATATTCCCTGCTAACGGTTCTCCTGCTCACTCCAATTTGTACTGCCTAAACGCTTACTGCTGAGTGTCCCCCTGGCCATTTTGAAAGGTGTTTCATCACACTACAGTAAATGTGAAATACTGATGCGCTCAAAATGACATACACACAAGTGTACACACACACACACACACATACAAGGTAGCTGGGTATCGGCATGCGACTGGACAGAGGCATTTATTACACTTTACTCTTATACCATTGTCCACCTTTGGCAAAGGAAGATTGTTAAGTGTCCCTGGTGATCTCTGTTGATCAATACTACATAGGAGTTAAATTAGACCTCAAGTCAAGCACACATCTATGTTGGCTGAGATACCTTCAACCAAAAATCCCTGGAAAATTTACATTTTTCCACTAAGTTAACCAGTAATAGAGTGAAATGAGTGAGAAAAAAAGCAACTGTCTAGTTTGTATTTCACATCCCTTCAAACAAACCTGGTCCAATTTTTAACCCCTGTAGGAGTATTCAGTAATTAACCTAACAGCTTTTCACCTTTTCATCTTAGAAACACTGTTGACTTAATGGCAAACCTTTACGAAGGAGGATAACCCATCATGACATAAAATCCCGAGTATTAGAGACATTCTCTAATGTATTATGAATCTTTCCTATATCCTTAAATTTAAAAAAAGTCTTTTAAATCCTGAAAACATATATGTGTGTGTGTGTGTATACATACACACACACACACACACACACACACACACACATATATATATATAGATATATATATATCAGAATAATCATCATATGAATTAGTTGTTAACTCCGAGTTGCTGAGTCAAAGGTACATTTAGGTGAGATAATCAGTTCAGCACCCTCAAATTAGTATTTATTCCTTCATTTTGGTCATGTATAGGATTCACACATAATCTAGAAAATGTTTAGCCCTATGCACAGATACTTATTTTAGGATTTGTCCCACTTCATGCTTTGTGATCTTTGAGAAGAATATTTTTGTTTCAATGTATAACTTTTATCTCCCTCAAGTATTACAATTATTTTTCACAGACAACAGAATTCTTAACTATACAGATCAAGCCCCCACTTAAAATGAGTATCATACAAAGTATATTTCTGTTTCTGGTCATGGTGACTAGAGATAAAACCAGGCTACTAAGTGGGTCAAATTCCTTAGAATGGGGAAAAGAAGTGTTGTATTGGAATAACCCTGGTAAGTGATCTAATAGGACCATTAATGAAGGGGTCCTGAGAAAACTAGCACACTTTTAAAGACCAAAACCACAAGTTGAACCTATTAAAAATTGTTTCAGCAGGTTATTTGCAGTGGTATGCGGGTAAATTTTTACCAACCAGTTCTTGGAGTGGGAGAGGCAGATTTGTAGTGTTTTTCAGTTTTTATAGTGTGAGTCCACCCACTCATGGCTGATTTCAACCTTCCAGAATGGTGACGCTGATGGAGAATCAGGAAGAGATGCTCCCATATGGCTCTCTTGAGCTGGTACATGTCTGCTGGTTCTAGTACACCACTGACTCTCTTACCAACTTAACTTCCCAACCAAAGCCTTCTGGCTGAGAAATGGGAAAACACTGCTAGGAAATATGTGAGAAGCCATGAGTTAGGAGTGTTATGAAATGCTAGCTTGCTTTCCCTTTTAACCCATACTATTTAGCTGAACAATGACTGCAACATTTTATTTTATTGTTAATTTTCTAATATTTTTATATTTATCTTAATTGTCTTTCTTTATATTTGAGAATGGTAGCCTTGGTTTTTCTCACTGAATATAATCCAGAAGTATTTGGCTAAACCAATACAAAGTATAACCTATACAAGTTGAGTGTTTTACTATATATGAAATACTGTGTAACATATGTATTATTTCCCCAAAATACACTTGGCTATTTCCTTCCTCTCATTGCTGTTTCTGTTCAAATACCATTTTCTGATATAGGTTTACCCTAGTTACTCCATTTAAAATTGTCCCTAACTATTTTGATATTTAATAACTTTTATATTGCTTCCATTATTTTCTTTAGCACTTTTATGTTCCAACATTACTGAAAATTATACTTACATATTTTGTAACTGGATGTTGTCTATCTCTGTAAGTACTGTATGTTCTGTGTCGTTCAAGACTGCCTCTCCAGTTCCTAGAACAGGGCCCTGTGTGTAGCAGATGCTCAATGAATGTTTGTAGAATGAATGAGATGATCTCTAATGTCAGATCAAAATAAAAATCTGCAATGCTTGGGAGGAATTTTCTGGCATTGTTGGTTACTTATTCAGTTAACAATGGATTATGCGATCTCAGCAATAGTTTTTAAAAATTGCCTAGATTCTCATTCTTCTGAGATCATTTAGCTATGGTCATATTTAATGACTGAACACTGCCCAATCCAGTGATTTTTAAGGGTCTTCAGAGGCCTCTCAAAGACCCCCACAAAGAGGAGGGGCCAAACAGATAGGGCTCAGGTCTCCACCCTGGCTTCCTGCAGAGGATCCTGCCTTTATGGGCTCTGATGGTGTGTAGGGAGGGAATGGGGTGGCAGGGAATGGGGTGGCAGGGAATGGGGTGGCAGGGAATGGGGTGGGAAGTGGAGGCGCTGTCATAACATTTTATTTGAATACAAAACTTCTATACTGAACTTTCAAAAACACTGCTTTAGATTATCTGCACCTTAAAATCCTGTATCCCTTTTTTATTTCTACTTATTTAAGTTCTTATAATTAGTTAATAAACAGAAAAAAAGTCCATATTCCCCTTAAATAAATAATAAAATTTTCTTTTATAAAATACCACCTAGCAGGCAGAGACCATGATCTTTAAATAAACTCTTCTCCATTTTTCTAAAATACACTTGTCCACAGCATTTACAAATTGGTTTTAAAGAAAACCATGTACAAGGTTTAAGAGGTTGTATTTTAAAAGATAGCTTTAAAAAAAAAAAGACTAAACAATCTACCACCAAGCTGGTATTGAAAAAAATTATTTTGAAATATGAATCAGGTAGAGCCAGATGCCTCCCCGTAAGCAATTTGAATTCAATTTGTGGCAGAAAGTGCAGCCTCTCCTGGATCAATAGGGTGCATTCAGCACGGCTGACACACTACACCTGATCCAGAGCCGACCTGGCTGGGGACCTATTAGTCATACCTGAGGGACTTTCTCTGGCTTTTATCTTGAGGTACATCTCCTAGGATTACAGGTACTTGAAGCTAATTAGGTCTGCTCTATTACCTGCCATGGAGGGCCTCTGTTTCTACAACATCCCGTTTACCTTACAATTTCAATGAGATAATCAGGGTGCCGCAGTGCACTAAAGGTAAAATGATAGCCTTGCATACACCCCTGATTGCCTTTATCTGTTAATCCCGTGCGCTGGCTCGGGAGCGGATGCAAGAGCACACAAGGGCACGCACAGTGGAGGACTAAAGGGATAATAGCTGGACTGACCTGTTACAATTTTACCTTGTTTGCTTTGTTGCTTTTGCTCAGAAGTCAGTCCTCCTTCCAATGTAATTATGTAATTAGAGTTAAAGACTATAAACAAATAGAGAATTGTCCCCTCCCCCAGAGCTCTGAAGTCAAACCTTTTCAAAGCTGAGCCCCTGGAAGCCTACACCTGGCTGTCGCATGGAGGCAGACCTGAGGCGTGCAAAGCATGTCACGTTCCTGATTTACCTGAAAGGGTGGCCCAGGCCACAGGGCCCAGGCTTTCATGTTGCATTTGTTCAAGTCCTAGAACATAATCAATGTTTTTTTATTTTTTCCTTCAAATTAGCATTTTATTTGTTTGTGTTAATTTTAAAAAGAGTTGAACTGAGGCAAGCTCACAAAAATGAGTTGATTCAGGAAGAGCAGAGGAGTTACAGTGAGGAACAAGCAAACTGGCAAGTACAGGCAAGTCTGAAGAGACACAGGGAAGATCTGCTTTTACGCTTTTATTAAGTTTCAGGAGGAAATTGGGCAGGGTTGTTTTGAAAAAAAGTTCACTGGAAAAGGATGAGAGTCTGAGGTTGGTTTGCTCGTGGTGGTTTCTCTGTGCCTGTAGGCCGTGATTATTGTGTAGTTGCTTAAAAATGTCTTCCTTTGTAATTTGTAGTTTTCTTTTTCTTGAGGGTCACACAGGCTGTAATGAATGATACATGTATGACAACTCCCCCTTCATGGTTTCTCAACTCCATTTTGCGTAAGGTTTTCTTTACCAGTTTTTACATATGGCATATTCATGAGGCCATGACAAGACTGTGAATTGAAATAAACACTTCGACAATATTTACCACCCCTCCATGCCCATCCTTCACTGGAAGACCTCCTTGCTAATTATATTTACTAACTACATAGCAATTACCTTCGAGGAGGTGGTAGGATACCAAAGGAGTACACTGTATTTTGATGCAGTTTTGTGAGGTCAAACCAGATTTTACCCTGAAAGTTATTCTGCCAGTTCACATGGGAGACAAGAAACAGCAGGGAATGTCCGGAAATGCACTTGCAGAGATAACAACAGTTAGCGATATTATTGTGTGCTCTGGATTTGCTAACTCTTTGTCATTTGAAAATATCAAAGACATTTCTCTGGAAAAATTTCAAGGTCTCCTTGTTGTGTGTTCAGCTCTGACCACTGTTTTGTGCCTCCTTTGATTCTGTTCTGTTTCCAGCTTCAAACCTACAACACTCCCTTTGAAAAAAGCATTTGTTCTGGGCTGCAGAAGTGGCAGTGTAAGTCAGTAGCTGCACCCTCAAAATCCTATAAGGATCAGGCAAGAGACATGGGTGGGTAAGGCATGCATGTTACAGACTATTTGTCTAACCTTCCACAGACTGTTTCTGTTTCACATTTTTTTAAATTTAAACTTTTGAGATGTTTGTTGATCCACGTGCATATGTATAAAATAATCGAAACATATTTTACTCAGTTTCCCAAAGGTAACATCTTGCAAAACTGTAGTATAAAGTCACAACAAGGAAATTGACATTGAAACAACCTATCATTCTTATTTACATTTCCCTAGTTCACATGTACTCCTGTGTGTGTGTGTGTGTATGTGTGTGTGTGTTGGTGTGTTTGTGTATTTAGTTCTATGCAATTGTATTACATGTGCAGATTTGTGTGTCACCACCATAGTCAAGTCACGAACCAAAAACGTTCCATCACCATAGGATCCCTGATCTTGAGTTTTTACAGCCACACTCACCTTGGCCCTGTACCCCCACCTTCCCTTCTCATCCCTTAAACCAGACAACCACTAATCTGTTTTCTGTCTCTATAATTTTGTAATTTCAAAAATGTATGTAACTTTGTGGTCACATATATTGACTTTTCTTCACTTTGCATAAATCATTTGAAATTCGCACTTGTGTGTATCAATAGTCCATTTCTTTTCATTGCTGAGCAATATTTCATGGTGTGAGTGTACCATAGGTAGTCCAAGCATTCATTCATTGAACCAGATCAGGGTTGTTTCTAGTTTGGACTTTTACAAATTAAGCTGCTGTGAATATTTGTACACAGTTTTTTTCTGTGAAAATAAGTTTTCATTTATCTTTTTCTCACTTTAGGCAGATAGACTCAGGGAACTACTTCTTTACTGTACGAAAAGAGACCATACATTTTTCACAAAAATTGGCTAGTGGCACTCAACCTTGGTGTGATGGAACACTAGGTGGTTTCAGGTACCATGCCTCACTGACAGGCATGGGTCCCAGGGAGAAGCCACTTCCCAGATCCAGAGAACGTTACTATATGAGAATGTGAATCCAATAAAGTCGAACCTGTCTATTTTGAAGAAAATCCTGAAATATAGAAATGTATATGAAGCTTTCTGCTTATATTTTTTTATATATAGACCTGCGAGTTTTAAAATATTGTGATAGCCAAATGAAATACTGCAGGCTAGATGTTTTTTAATCATAAGCCACTTTTATTAACCCTATGGAGGCAAATAGAATATACATCCTATGAAGCTCACGACTGCACAGCATTTACCTGTGTATTGTTTTTTTAACCATCGTGTTGGTCTGATTTTTGAATCCCTATTAAGTGTAAGATAGGAGAAGTAGAATCCACTTGATTAGCTAGTAAAGTCATTCATTTATTTAATAACTATGGAAGGCCTACCACAGGTCAGTCAATGTGCACTGAGGATACACAGTGAACCAGAGATAAAGTTCAGTTCTCTGGGTTCCCGAGGAGTACATAGCTTTGTGTGATTTTTACAGACTGGTAGCTGAGAGTGAGCCTGGTCCTTATGTTATGGTTTTTCTGACCACAAACTCTATGAGTAATTATTAATCATTATTAATTAGCTTCCTACATTTACATCTGAGGTGATATCTATTTTTATTTTAATCTGTATTTCTGGCTTTTGCTGAAAAACTGGAGGCTCAACTATAAACGCATTCACGTTCCAGCATGTGCAGGTTGGTTAGAGATGAAGAACAGCCTTCCCATTAGACAGGGCTGGCTCCTTTTGTCAGCCAGAGTCCCCTCAGCGAGCCTCACCCATTGGTGTGATCTGCCTGGCCTCTGTGAACATGCGAGTTTGCTACCTCTGGTTTAGTGAGAGCTAACACATTAAGCAAACAATAAACGTACTAAATTCTTGCTATTCCTAATAGCCACTTATTCCCTCTAGGGAAATTACCACTGAACCTGAGTTATTGCAACCATCATAGGCAGATGCATACAGACCAAGGCTGTTAAGTATATTTTGGATGATTGGACTACTGCATCCACCTACATCAATATTTAACTCTTCATCCCTCAGTAAAACATCAGTGTTACATAAGACTTCACAATGAGTAAAATCTGAATGTACAGAAAGATGACAAAAATGAAATGAATAATTTTAATTTTTACCTATTTATCTTCTATTGTCAATGATTAGTACTAGACTGCACTGAATTAGAACTTAAAAAGGGTTCTTAGGAGATCTTAAATCAAAGTTCTATATTTCAGACATCAAAATAATCAAGAGAATATGTAACAGCTATCTCATTATGTTTGCCAGGAATACATCCATTGCTATAGGTTAGTATTTGGAGCAAGGGGACAAACTAATACACTGCAGTGGCTGTGACCATGGAAAATAATTACACAGTTTCTTCCAAAGATAGGAAACATTAAGACATCGTTGGCTCTGCAAAGAGGTATTTTTGGAAAAGATGCCATGCCAATATTAGCACACACTTTTATTTTTGAATTGGTACACTGCCTTCTCAGCCTATCATAAATAGAGCCAAATGATCAAGTCCCTGGGCAATATCAATGAACTTTGCTCCAGGTTCTGTGGCTGGATTTCCCATGCTTCATAACGCTGAACCTCAAGAGAGTATATTAAGGGTCTTGATTTTTCTTTAATATAAGATACCTAGAAACAAAAAAAATTGTTTTTATATTTTTCCCAACAAAAAGGCTACTTGAAATACACTGCTTGATTCGCACATGAATTAATCTTGTAAGGAATATTTGTTCCTTTTTGTTCATAACCTGGCCTTATGAAAAGGGTGAGAAAGAAGAAAAAGTTGCCTAAGGCATTTACAAGCCCTACAAAGACTTTATTAAAAAGAAAAATACCCACAAATTTACTACCGATCCATCTAGATCTTTTACCATGTTGTGTCACCTCTCATGAGGGACCTGTAACTTGAGAGATTTAAGAGCAAAAAAGGCACAAAAGCAAACTTTACAATGCAAAGAATGAACCATTTAAAGATATAAGTTTTCTTCAGACATACTTGAGAGAAAAAGCAAAGGCTTCAGAAAAATTGAATTTGCCTTTACCAACGTCAATGAATGCTGAGTCCTACTAGTCCATTAAAATACTTACTAAACATATAACATGTAATTTTTAATATAAACTATATTTATGACACAAGCATGGTTTCTAAACAAAAGGAAATAATTTACCAATGCTGCTCTAAATTATTATTAGTGACTTTCAATAGGCAGAGGTGACATGTCTCAAGTTTTCTAAGCCCAATGACTGGGGTTGGGGGGGTCCTTTCACTCCTTCATCTAAAATGCTGCACTAAGTAAAACCCATCAACATGGCTTAAGGACCTGAGGCATTTATTGTCCCAAATGTTGTTTTTTTTTAAACAGATTTACAATTCTAAAATTATTTCACAATTTTTTTCTGCAGTTATTATCTTTCAAGCACGTGTAAAACCACCCCTTGCCACATTATTTCAATTATTGTGGTAGGTAGAGTGCTAAAATGGATCCACTGAATGTGGATAGGGTTTGTGAATATGATTGGATTTCACTCTCAATACTAATCAGTTTGACTAAGCTGCTGCATTTGAGTTAATTAAAAAGGAGATTAACCTGGATGGACCTAGTTTAGTCAGGTGAGCCTTTAAAAGACAGACTAAGCCTTTCCTGAGGAGGAAGATTTGAAGGGCAGACACTCTCCTGCTGGCCTTTGAGAAGAAAGCTGCCTTGTTATGAGAGAACCTATGGAGGGAGCCTCATGGCAAGGACCTAAGAGAGACCTCTGGGAGATGACAGTGGCCCCTAGAGAACAGCTGGCAGAAAAAAATGGGGACCCCTATCAAATAGCTGTAAAGGACCGAATTCTGCCAACCATCAGAGTGAGTTTTGAAAAGGACCCTGAGCTACAAATATTAATGCCTCCTGGATGATATGCACTGTCTGTGGCCTTGGAGACATAGAGCAGAGATCTCAGTTAAACCTTGATGGACACATGACCTACCTAAGTTTGCGATTTGTCATGCAGCAATAGAAAACTGAAACAATCACTACACCCAAATGTCCTTGGTTGTCCTTTTTTTCTTGTACTTAACTCCTCTCCGTGTTTGTAGTCCAAGCATCTTCATAAAGCTTTAAATATAACCAATCTCTTTGCATAGTAATCTCCCTGTATTACCAGCTTTAATAAATATCGTCTGTTCCAGGGATAGGGCATGCCATAAAAACATCTTTAAAATATCTTTATCATATCTCATCTACTCGGTTAAGAAGAAAGCCCCCCCAGTCTAGGGACCATCTCCTACACTTCTTTATGTTTCTCACACAAAGAAGACCCTAACACCTCACTAGCTATATGAGATACTCAATACATGTTTAATAAATTACTAATGGTTTCATAATAAAATTATACCACATTCAAATGGTTCCTTATGGATTATGAATTGAATGGAAAAAATGGAGAACCTATACTACAGAGTCAATTGGGAGGATAACACCTTGGATTTAAAATACTGAATCAGTAAACCCCAATCTATATCAATTTAACAGAAAGTTCAGCGGGAAAACATAACAAAGCTTCTGAACTGAGAGCTCATAGAATCTCGTGTAAAATTTTCTGGCCATTGTATTTGCAAACAGAGAAGGAGGTTTTCAGATTACAAATTTTAAGTGTTGGATTCAGAAGACAGCACAGAAAGAGGCTAGGGCAGAGCACGTGTGCCGTTGACAGGCAGGCACATACCACACCATCCACTGCCCAGGTGGCCATGTCTCTTCTGAAGCTATACTGGTGAGTCAAGTAACCTGTTGAAAAACCCCACAATCTCCTAACCACAGCCACCTGGCTTATAATTATAGACTTTTATTATAAATAGATATATGCTTGGAGTGATTAGTTATTGTGTACAAAGTATTCAACCGTGGACCACCTGATTTTCGCATAGTGCTGTACCTTCTCATTCATTTGATACATCCTAGCTATTAATAGAAAAACACCTGCTTCCTGATAGTCTCCCAAGCTATAGAGACATACGTTCATATAGAAACAGCTGGGGGAAAGGTCCTTGTGAAGGACAACCAAATCCAGTTCTTCCCATTACAAAGCTTTCTCCTGTAGCTGCTGATGGAAGCAGTTAAGCCTGCCTTGCATCACTCCTGCATAAGCTACAACAAACAAAGTGAAGCTACGGATAGTGTTTAACTACTGTGGGAGGATTAAGAAAATCCTCCAGCAATAAGTCTAGGATTTCCATTTGATCCTGGAAACAAAAAAATGTTTCTAAAACCACAGGTGAATAACATAAACTGAAAGCCAGGAGCTAGGTTGCAAGCATTTACTGCCTACCTCTCTCATCATTTTTCCAGCACCTGCACATACCTAGTCTTCCCTTCCTGACACACAAACGTGTGGAGCATCCAGCTTCAGTGATAAAGGGGGAGCAGCTAGAGAAAATGAATGATGACAGGAAATGAGAGTGACAGTGACAGTTTGTGGTTGTTCGATTACTTAAATGCAATGAATGTTGGCCACAGAATTTCCTGTCAACAAGTGTCTGTATAGAAAAATAAGAGAGCAATCAAAATGGTAACTGACATTTCAGGGCATTTCATAAAAGCCCGGTTTCATGCTCAGCAAAACCATCTGTTTAGTATTCTTTATAGGAACTACCATTCATCCTGAAAGGAATTGTCAGAATAAAGCTGAGGTGGGTGGATGCAGTGATAGCTTAGGATTTTAACCTCCAAGGGAAGGTGGTCCAGATGATGGAAGACTAAACTAAATGACCTCTATGGTCACATCCAATGTAAAAATTCAAGAAATGATGCAATATGTGGGAATAGAACACTGGCTCTAATTCAGAGTTTATTAGAATTTAACTATGTGACCTGAAATCAGTTCATTTACTTCTTTATGCCTTAATTCCTCTTCATGTAAAACAAAATGTTTCTTTTTCTTCTTGCCCTTAAACTGGAGCTCTACTGGATATGTAAAGTATACCATAATGATCTGCAATGTTAGAAGCATTGGGAATCAATATACTATAGTAACCGGGCAGCCTGGGGTCCTGCCACCTGCCAAGTAGTATAAGCATAACATGAAGATTCGTGGGGGGAAAAACAGGTTTTTATTAACAGGGTTCCCGACTTGAGGGGGTTGTGAACATCCCTGATTCAAGCCCTCCTCTTCTACAAAACACAGAAATTCTCTTCTTCCCAGAAACACTGAAATCCAAATCCAAACCCATGCCCACAAGTTCCCCATCATTCCTTATCAGTCCTTTTGGAGCCAGAGATTTCTGTACAAATGGGTCTCCACATCTCCAGTTTTCAGGTTCTCTCTTTCTGAGGTGTTCACTTGGGGATTCTAGGATTGCCATCACCTCTCTCTTTCCCGGGGTGGGGTGGGCTGTGCACCCAGATCACTCCAGCTGTTCATGCAAGGGAAGCCCTATATGTAGGGCCCCAGTGCTCCAGGTTGCCTCTGCCCCTGGGACCAGTGCTTATCCCAGCCCATGCCTCCATGTGCTGCTTTCACAGTGAGAAAATGGAAAGCAGTCCAGGACCTGTGTGCTGGGCTGCACAGGGTTACAGCATCTCAAGGGCTGGTGCCCAGCGAGCCACACGTCCCAGCCAGGACTGTGCCTCTGCAAACTGGCTTCTGACCATGTGAGGTATACCCCCAGTAGGCCCAGCATCTGCCAGTCCCACAAGTGCTCTCTTGCCCCACTCCAACTGGAATGAGGAGAAAGCCAAAGGACCAAGAGAGCAAGCTCCTGCATGTGTTCTGTTTTTAAAGCTAGTGTCCCAATCTCCCTGCATGATGGAAGTGTCTAACCTTTCAACCAATGAGGGCCAATGTTGGCCAAGTTTGTCTTTGACCTTCCTCCAGTGGCCATGTTCAACAAGGGGCCAAAGTTTCCAGTCATGCATAGGAGCAGGGGGTCTTGGCCTGGGGGAGGATGGCACACACCCTGCTGCAGCTTGCTGACCTCCACCATACACATGTATTTTGACATTTTTGACCTTGTGCAGCCTCAATGCAAGCCCCCTCCCACTAGGTCACAAGCTGCTTGGCTGCTGGGGCCACGCACACTGTTTACTGTTGCTCTTCCCGCAGCACCTTCCCTCTCCAGGGAGGCACAGGGCTCTTGCAGGCAGCTGCTTTAATCCACAGACCTTGGCACTTTCGGCTCCCCACTCCTTTTGAGGATCCTTCTGGAGTAGTGCAGAGTCTTCTGTTAGTTTGGGGATCCTGTCCCCTGCTCCTCAGTAATCTGGTCTGACTACCCTGTTACACTATTGTACACAACTACGTATTTGAAAAAAGAGATTTTTTTTTTTTTGGCTGAATGAACGTGATCACATCCTGTCAGAGTTTCTTCTCATCTTTCTGCTGACTCTTCCCCCATTTTTAAGACAAAGTTCTTACCATTTTCTCCTTTGAACCTGAATCTAGCCCTGCCTCTTACTTGTCCCACTCTGACTCGCACTCTCACCTACTCCAGCTAAACCCGCAGGTCTGTTTTCTCTAGTAGGCAGCCCTGCCAATTGCCTTCCTCCCAATAGTACCTCTCTACACAGAAAAAATGTGAACCTATACTGCATGGTTCAGCCTTTCTCCTTGAAATGTGTCTATTTTTTTCTCCTTAAAAAAAGAAAATGCTTTAGAGAAATATGACTGTAATTAACAACTGACAAAAATATCTGGGCTTGAGCTGAAGTGGGAAATCACAGAGGTTAGTTACTTATTTTCTCATGCACTTACCATTTGTTCTCTTTTCTCAGAGAAGTTGAAAGACCCGAGGTTCAAACTTAATAAGGCCCCATACTGTTTCTAAGAGTATTTACAACACACAAAGTATAAACCAGTGCATGACTTATATTTAAATTTGTTTTCACTCATTTGAGCTATTACACAGTATGCCATCCCTAAACCTTTTATAATAAGGAACACACTTTTCTCAGCTATGAGAAAGAATAAAATGTTCAGTAATTTGAGCTCTCTAGTACTAAGAAGGTGACAAAACATTTATATATTTCCAAACCATTGTACTGATCTGGTTCCAGCATTACGAGAGACTGCCTCAGGCAGAGACCTTTAGCTATATACACGTTCTTGGGAATTAGCAGGTGAACCAAATGGCCCATAGTGATGACAGGTGACATCTTTCAAAATACTCAACATTACTAAATGGATTCCACAAATGCATTTTCTTTTTTTGAAAACAACATTTTTTTGTTGTTGTTGAATTGATAGTACAAGTATTTGTTGCCTTAAAAAAATTCCAAGGACCTAAGGATTATGCTATAAACAAATTTTCACTTATAAAGAATGGTAGTACAACCTACTTTCTACTAGGTATCTTGATATTTTTATTTTTCTTTTTTTTTACAATTTTACTTATTTATTTTCTGAGAGAGAGGGAGGGAGGAAGAAAGAGAGAGAGGGAAACATCAATGTGTGGTTGCCTCTCATGCACCCCCTACTGGGGACCTGGCCCACAACCCAGTCACATGCCCTGACTGGAATCAAACTCGCTCAATCCACTGAGCCATACCAGCTAGGGCTGTGTCTTGATATTTTTCATTGATTTTCTTAAATCCCTAGTTTGTAGTAAATTACTCTAGAATAATAATATGCTGGACTAGCTATTGCCTGGAACTTAATATTTACAAGACCAGCCCTTACTAATATCAAATAAGTAGAAAATTTCAGTATCTGGGTCATTTACACTCCTTGAATTGGGAGTAAAGGGTTCTCAAGATTCTAGTCTTAATTTTGTACATAAATGGCTGTGATATCTAGAATATGTCACTTGATTTTTCTGGGCTTAATTTTTCTTATTTGTATGAAAGATTATTAGATATTTCTTAAGGACTTTTCACAAATTTTATGATTAGGCTATTTGAAAGCAATTTCATTATATACACTGAAAATATACTTTCAGAGTTATAGAGAAAGTGCTTCACTTTTAACTCATGCTTGTAATACTGCTTAGATTTCAGTTCTGTTTGTAATACTATAACCACCATTACTCATATAAAAATACCCTTTTAATGTAAACAAAACATAGAAATGATACTTCACATTCAAGTAATATATTTTGATTTTTTAAAGTATTTTGCATCTATTATTGAACACAATAGCTTTATATGATCAATGGGTCAGAAATGGTTATTGCTAACGTCAGTGTCATTTATGTCCAAAAACACATAGAAGATGTTAGTGGCAAAACCTAGAACCAGATTTTTTTTTACTTTGAGACCCACATTCCCAATGTAATTTGTACTGCAATATATCATTCTGATAGCAGCTCTAGCACAGAAAATGTAAGTAGCCAGTAACTGAGGAGTCTATTTACTTTCAGTCTTTATCTACAGCTGGCCAAGAGGCATCTTTATGCCATTTTCTGCCCAATGCATACCTTGTGAGTCGAGGGTGTGTTTTTTCAAATTTCCAAGGTAAACATGTATATGTAGCCATTGAAAATATCCAGAAGAAAGTAGGAGTCCTTTTAACCAAGATATGTCATTTACTTTATATAAATTTAGAAACTGAAAAATTAGTCCTAAATTTTAAAATTTCAGTACGTATGGGAGTGCCAAAAAATAACAAAAGAGAATGTTTAGAAATGTCTGCCCATGCTCTCATTGCTCAGCCACCACCCTGTGTTTCTCTATTGCCATTCACAGTGCAGTGTCCTGGAATAAGTAGCTGGATTAAGAACTGTATTAGGACCATGATATTTTCCTTTCTGTTTATATTATCCTCTGTAAGGAAGTGCCTGACACTGTCCTGTGGTTCTTGGAAAAGCATCCACGTTGCTGGATAAGAGACCCGCTTATTGGCAATTTAGAGATACGGGACTGTACCAGAATGTGAGCTACATCTCCCTCACTGGGCATGTCTGGCATTTCTGATGTGGTCTGACATTATTTATCTTTGGTCTTAGTAACCCAATAAAATTAAAACAAATATGGAATTAGCCAGAATATTTGGTTTACTCTACAAAGTGCTGAGAATCAGACTCATCCATTATTTTATTCATCCCATAAATATTTATTGATTTCTTAATATGTTCATGGTACTGTTTTAGGTGCTGGTAATATACTGCAAACAAGACAAACATATTATGTGTTCTTACAGAGTTTATATTATGATTGAATAAAATAAAAAAAAATCCCCAAGGAAACAAATAAATGAGACTATTTGAGAGTGGAAAGATGCTATAAAATGTGATAGCATGGTATAGACTTTGTTGGGTTTTGTAGAGTTCTACATTATCTAAGAAGGTAAGAGAATAATCTAGAAGGAGGTTAAGATATTCTGAGGGAATAAAAAATAAATAAGAATCCAACATGCATAGATAACCCAATCAGCAAATAGAGAATTGGTGCTGAGAGTGGTCTCAGGAATCTTCCCTGCTCCCATCATAATAATATGTCCCCACAGTCCAGCAAATACCTAATAACCCACTATTAAAAATATTTTTTCACTTGGGCTTTTCATCTATTGATATAAATGATGTTTAAGGGAGCCCCACAGTAAGTCTATCTTTTTAATTTTAGTCTAAGTTGACTTAGCAGATTTTATTTCTATAAAGAACCACTTTTATTTTTGGCAATCATAATTTTATTTTATTTATTGAGGTATAATTTACATGCATAAAATGTTACAGATCTTTGTTGTATAATTGGCTGAGTTTTAACAAATGTACACCCAGGTACTATTACCCAAACCAAAATAGAGAACATTTGCATCACCTCAGGACATTCCCCCATGTTCTTTTCCAAGTGCTATCCCCACATCCTCAGGGACAACAACTATTCTACCTAGATTGTCATGGGTTAGTTTTGTCTGTTTTCGAAGTATAGATATAAATTGATTCATATAGTTCATATATTTTCATGCCTTTCTTCTTTAGTTCACCATAACATTTTTGAAGTTTGTTAATATCATTGTATGTATAGGTAGTTCATTTATTTTCTTAATTTTAAAGTCAGATAACATTTGATGTGGGAAGAGAAAACCCAGAGACTATGGAAGAGAAATTTGGAAACAATGAGGCATAGTGGTTCTCAGAATGGGCTACCTGGACCAGTGGCATCAGCATCAGCTTCACCATCACCGTTCATGAGAATCTGTTAGAAATAGAAATTCTTTGAGCCCACCCCGACCTAATAAATTAGAAACTCTGGGATTAGTTCCAGCAATGTGTTTTATAACAAGCCTTCCAGGGGATTCTGAAGCATATTAAAGTTTGAGAAGCAATGAGTAGGAGAAGGCATAGATAGCAAGTCAAATTTATTTAAAAGGATTTAGAAGCCATGGAAGACAAAATGCTTTGCTATTTTACCTAGAACTCTTGAGGTTCAAAGAAGAGAGAAGCACTGTACATGGAAGTGACATTTGCAAGTCATCTTTAGTATTAATCCATAACTTTGCTTCAAGTAGGTCAATGACAAGTTCTGATTTACACTCTGAATTACCTTTCCATAGTTCAGTCATACCAAATACATAGGCAACTTGTGGTAGTTAACAACAGCATCAAATAAAGGGTGTTAATCTAGTTCTCACACACACACAAAACTCCAAACTGTGAAAATGAATAAACCAACTCATCTGAACTTTGAAAATATTTTATATTTCTTATAAATTAATGAAAATAAGAAAGAAGCCCTGTGACATAAGACATGAAAACGCTTAATAATACAAGAATGTCTTTGTAGGAAATTCGTGTTCCATATGTGTCACAAAAAAAAAAAGAACCATAAGGAGAATGTTTCACAAGAATATTAATTATCAGATTGAAATTAGAGAAAAAGATCAGCAATTAACAGTCTTCATGAGGGTTTAAAAACATATATCGCTCAATTCAAATCAGAATCAAAACCAAGTACCAGGAAGTTCCAGGATGACTTAGGTTTTTGTGACAAATCCTTCTCTATTCTAGGGAGACCTTTACTAAAGAAATCTGACTCCGTACTTGTTATCTAATTTAATTTAATTTAATTATACTGTGGTAGTTTTATCTCCAGATAGACCCAAGAGTAAAGACATTGAAGTAGTGGCAGCATAGTGTTATAATCAGAACAACAAAAAGAAAATATATATATATATATATATATATATATATATATATATATATATATATACCTGGATGTATACACATACATTTTCTACATAAGAGGAATATTTGTCTAAAACACAACTATCATATCATAGAGGCCACCCTACCTAGAAACACCAAACAATAAAGCAGAACTGGAAGAGAATATGGGTGTGATAAATGATTTTTCAAAGCACTCATTTAAAGCTCACTGTCATCATTGAGCTACCAATTTAAACGTTTGTCATAAAAGTCATTTTCCCTTGAAACTGAAACATAATCCAATCTATTGACTAGTTTTACATTGTATGCCACCCAAATACATGCCACATAAACCTTTTTCTAGAAAGTGCTCCCCAAGTCCCTTAAAAATACCTTCATCAAGCTAATCAAGGACATGAAAAGCAGATAATCCATTTGAGAATGCTTGAAGTCAACTCTGAGACTTTGGGTCAGCAAGCTTTGGTTAAGGAGTGAGAATCACAGGCATCTCTAAACTAAGGAAACAGTGATGGTCATCAAGTCAAAGGATAGTTCAATGTTTATGTAAACTGAAAGGGATTACATTTATGTTGCTTCTGTAGATACCAATTGAAAAGAAGATAAAGAGAATGCAGAAAGTGCATTTGTTCTTATGTAAGGCACTAAATCTTCAAAGAGCCCATTTTCCAACAACCTAAGATATACATGGGAAGAAATATTCCTGCTTTTGGGCGTGCTGAATGGGCTACACTTTTACTACCTGGTGTTGCATAGACAATCAGTATCACCTTGGAACTTGCTTGAAATGGAGAATTTCAGACTCTTGCCCAGAACTAAGTAGTCAAAGTTTGCATTTTAACAAGATATGCATTGAGTTGTATGCACATTAAAGTTACAAATGTATTTGGTTAAAACTTTAAGTCATTGGTTCCTCCCCAGGCCATTGTTTTACATGATTATTATATTCACACAGGAATGTGTTAAAACTCTATCAAGCCCCACCCCAGAATGACTGAAGCAGAATTTCCATATTATTCTAATAAACGGCCTAGTTTCTTATGACCCAAGTAAGTTTGGGAAATGGTTGCTCCAGGGAGTCATGCAATGGCTGATTGCATGTCTGCAATCTAAAAAAATTCAGTTGACACACAATTCAGTCATTTTTGTTTTAATTTATGTAAATTTTGAGTATATTTGGCTGTAACAAAATAAATAAATGCCAAGTATAAAGTAATAAAAGGAAAAAGGAAATGACAACATTGGTAAGATGGACAATGAGAAGCATAAGACAGATTGTATGCGTGTACTTGAGTGTCTTTAATGTTCCACCTATGAAAAAAACACCTGGTCAAATCAGTGAACCAAATCCATCTCCAGATGGCTGGGTGTTTTCCAAGGTGTTTTAGACAAAGAAGGTTAAGACAGGTTTGTTACTTTCAATTAATGGATTGCCCTTGTAAACACACAGCCTAAGTAGTATGTCTGTTTTTCAGTCTGAATGTCTGCATTGGGTTGGGTTCTCTTGGACACAGACTCTGAGTCTAAGATTTGTATAAGGGTTCTCATTGAGGATATTCTATAGATCATCCCTATGGGATGGAGGGTGAAGGATTCACTGCAAAAACCATTCCAGAAGAGGCTCTCAGCTGAGAGCTGTCAACCACCAACACTTAGCAATTGGGGAAATAAATGTTTCAGTCCCGAAGGGGAATCTGGGCAGTATCGCACCGTATCTTTACGGTGGAGATACTACAATGCTAACTAAATTTTCCATTTTTAAATCTTCAAGAGGCTGTCAAAAATGCCTCATGTCTGTTTTTATCTCAGAATTTTACTTAAAGAAAAGCTAGTGCAATTTTGTTTGTATTCTCTAGTTTCTTATGCTGGTTGACAGCTTTTAAATAAATCCTTCCACATATTGATTGTTTGGGGAACTCCAAAGTACAAAACTTCTTTAAAAAAAAAACAACTTTATTAAAAGATGGAGAATTTATTTTATATAGTGAGAAGAAAATCCTCAAAGGTGTCAAAAATTAGTTAGGCTATTAACCAAAATCCACATCGTTTTTCTTAATTTTTATAAGCTTATATGATTTATGTCATAATTTTCTGAAGGTGCTCATATTTCTGATTGGATTATTTGTGTTTATTACAGAGATTATAATATAATGTTTTATCTTAATTAGTATTTTTAGGCTTATGTTTTTAAATATGAATATAGCCAGTTTTTATGTTGTTTTCCTTTCTAATATAACTAAGGTTCAGTGTTTTCTTTCAACAAAAGGGGTTTATATTCACATTAAAAGTAATTACAGATTCTTTATCAAAAATAAAGCAATTGGCAGTTGTGCGAATGAACATCTTCTCTATAGCAATAAAATGCAGCCTGGGCAACCTTGAGTTTATGCTTGTGATGATACTTCTATAGGAAATAAAAGTTTTATGTATAGACTATATTTGCAAACAGGAAGGTATCTATCTTTAAATCCTAGTGCTATCTTTCTTTTTTTTTAAGGAAAGAAAGTTGGCTTCCAAACACACAATATTTCAGGAAAGTAGATCTGAATTATATAAAGAGACTGTAAAATAACGGGCATAATTTTTATCTTTTACTTGCTGTTTTGACAATAAATTGAGCATCTTTAAAACTATGCACACACCTATCATGTATTAACAACCTTCTTTTTTGCTGGATACTATGATAAGTACCAGAACTACAAAAATAAATAAAACATGGTCCTAATCCAACAGACTTTAAATTCTAGTAGACAAACTGTGTTGAGGTTCAGTGATTAAGAAAACCAACAGGATTGAACAAATGTTCCATTTTTCATTTATCTCAGTTGCCAAGAAGCAGCTACTGCAGCAACTCTAACCTCAGAGATAGTTATTTGAAAGAATGTGTGAACAGTTCACTTACACGTTAAAATATTCACCAAAAACATAAAATTTTAAATCTACATTGAATATCAAAGAAAACAACTTATTTGATGACATTTTTAAAAAAGAACATTATTTTTCACCTGGACCTGATTCTGTACTCAAAGTTTTAGGAATCTGAGAGACAGATTAAGGAATGGGGCCCTAATCCCACACTCTCATTAAAGTGTAGCAATGCCTATACTCTAAGGTATTTAGATGAGATCATGAGCTCACATTACATATTCTCACCCAGGGAGAATATAAAATGTGGTGTAGGCTCTCTTGTCCCTGGGAGTGATAGCAAGTTTTAGGATCAAGCAGAAGAAAAAGTAGCAGCAAAGTAGACTTGAAAGGAGCCGTCAGAGAGACAGGAAGAAAACTGGGAGAAGAAGGAGCAGTAGCCCAAGGAACAGAACATTTCAGGAAAGTGTAGTGGTCAACGAAATGCCGGGTTGCAGAGAAAGCAAGTTAAATAATGGATAAAAGACATTCAGTACGTATTTTCATAGGGGAATATATAATTGCCCCAGAAAAATTAGTTTCAGTAGTGGGGAGGGCGAAAAGCTATACTAGACTGGTTGTAGAGTTAATGGGAAAGTCAGAGGGTAGAAACAGCATCTAATAATGTTTTTAAGAAACCTGGATATTCAGGAGAGCTGGGACTCAAAGCTGCAGAATAATATGGAATCAAACATTCTATTTCTAACATGGGAAGCATTTAATTGTAGTTGAATACTGCTTGGAAGAACACAGCCAAGGAGAAGAAATTTAAGATGAAAGACAAAGAAGAGGGAAACCAACAAAATAATGGGCAAGGTGTCAGAGTTTTCATCTGGTGACTTCTATATGATTTGCTGTCAAATGTGAGTTGAGTTCATCTTCTGAGAGAAGAATTAGGTTTCTTAGTCAAAGGCGGGAAAAAAGGGGGAGTAGGCTTTAAGCACTTGTGGAAAATAAGAGAGATAGAGAAGAAATAATTGGGTTTCTGAGCAGGAGGCAGGACCAGCTGAGATGGGAAACCATGGGATTATAGCTGCGATGAGCAACAGGAGGGACGCAAGGTATAGGCAGACAGAGGAGCTGGCCCATGGTGGACATTTTGTCTGGAGCAGTCAGAGAAAGAAGAGAGTATTATCAACAACTGAGGTCATGAAACACGCCGCTTTAAGCTTGGTGCATAAGCCAGTGTTCTGGTTTTATTGATTTCTGTGTAACAAAACTAGTGACAGGAAGCCGTGTGGAAGATTTCATCACTATTTTGAGGTCACTATCTGGGCAGCCTTGACTGGGGCTAAAGGGTCTACTTGCAAGGTGCCTCCTTTACAAGTTTTTGCTAGGAATTCAGTGCTGGTTCTTACTAGGGAGCTTCGAGGGCTGACAATTAGTGCCTGCACATCTCTCCGTGTTGGCCTTTTCCAGGGGCTGCTTTGGGTTTCCTCACTTCGTGACACTGGTTCCACAAGCAGCTATTTCAAGAAATAGGAAGTGAAAGCAGATTGCCTCTTGGGACTTGGGCCTAAAAACAAGCATATATTTTTTGCCTTATTCTTTACCTCAGGCAGTCACTGAGGCTGCTGTGATTCAAATGAAGAGGATGTGGAGTCTTCTGCTGGGAAGAGTGTCAAAGAAATGTGCCACCATCTTTAACCTACCCCAGCAAAGAAAGGCAAATAGAAGGGAGTCACAAAAGGAGCAAAGACGTCAGAAGTTGTCGCATGTAACATGGGTACTCTGAATAGATCACCTTAGTTAGACACATTTTTAACATTTTTTTCTGTGTGCCCTGAAGGTAGCATCAAGAAAGAGAACACCATTTGAAACAGATGGGATGTAGAAGAATGAGTTATCTCCACTCAGTAGAAGCAGAAACTTTTCTTAGAGGAGACCAGGCTTCAGAGAAAAGAGTGAGAAGCTGGGGAAGCTGAACATGGAGTTGAACTTGTTGGTTCTCAAAGGGGGATCTGAGGACATAAAGAAAAGGTTTGAGAGGAAGAACAGGATAATATGGTGTGACAAGAGATTATAGAACTGTGACATAGATTATGACTATCAGAGCTGACAGCTGAACAAAGGATAATGTGTTTAAAGTGACAGCTTAGTGGCCCCCAAAGAAGCCTCTGATGGATGTGAGAAAAGGAAAGGCACTTGAATTTCCCTGTTGTCCACCAGGATGTGAAAGGGTTCAGGTGAGTCTGGGTGAATTGTCTAGATTTCTAGGGGATGTCTGTTAACCTTCAATGCAGATACTCAATGATGCCCATTTAAACATATGTATGCGCGGGTCTGTACACACACGCTTGCACTTCTGCGCAGGTCCTGACTGAGAGGCTCAGAGGGTAGTGGTGGCTTCTGTTCTCCAAGGCATTGGCAACACCCTGTCCAGTACACATCTTGCTGCATCATCATAATGAGCACTTCCTTGATGGCTGCCCTGGGCAGCGGTATCTGCAGAACATGTGGTACTGGGATGGAGTTTTCAAGAGCAAGGACATAAACCCCATTTTTTCATCCATTTCAGTTAAAAACACATGAATGAGTTTATCTTTTATTGGAAACTGAACTCATGAATTTTAGACTTCCATGTTTAATTCACAATAGAACTTCAGGTAAGGTCTCCACCCTTCCCAGGGTTCTGAAATGTCCCAGACACGATGCTCATATTCCCCTTAACTTTTCTCCCTTTGTTCTTTGTTTCCTCTCTTACTTTCACCAACAGATGCCTGCAGTTATTCCTATTATAAGAAGCTAGATAACTACTAGGAAGAAAGCTCTCCCAGCAGTTCAAGAAGAGGTAAGGGTGCCTTTTAGGTTATGAGAAGAGTTTTGGGTGGTACATAGGCGTGGATAGTTTTAGAGAATCAATTTCTAGATAGTTTCTCCCAGAAAATTGAGTTGCCTCAGAATAACCCTACCTTTGAAAAAGTCCTTTTAGCCCTGTGTGATGTGGCTCTATGGATTGAGTGCCGGCCTGTGAACCAGGGGGTCTCTGGATCGCTTTCCGGTCAGGGCACATGCCTGGGTTGGAGGCCAGGTCACCAGTGGAGGGCATGTGAGAGGCAACTGCACATTGATGTTTCTCTCCCTTTCTTTCTCCCTCCCTTCCCCTCTCTCTAAAAGTAAATAAATAAATTCTTAAAAAAAAACAAAATAGTCCTTTTAAGCATTTTTACAGGAAAAACACTTATTTCTCATGTATCCTATATCTTAAGATGGTGTATTGTCTTGAGGTATAAAAATCTAGTGCTACTCAAATGGAATATCTTTCTGAGCTAGGAAATGGGAAAATCAAAACACTGTGTTCAAGGCAGATTCCTTTAAGATTAATTGAAGTTTCTTTTTCTTTCCTCATCTTATGCATATTTCTATTAAAAATAAAGAGTGATAATAAAAGCAGGTTGTTTGGCCAGTGCTGGAATGTCCCAAATTTAAACTGCTCAAGTATTATAAGTAATTGCCTCTGATTATTTTAAATGTAACTGAAATGTTTTCCAAGGCAATTAAAAATTTTCAGTTAACATTGAATAAAGCTAAAAATATAAAAGTTTTATGTGATTTCTTTCAGGTTTAGTGTATTTTATTTAACAAGGTAATTAAAACCTATTTTATCAATATATAGAATTGTTATTTCAATTTTAGTCAAAACTTTCCATAGTGCATTCTCCTAAGTGTATAGTATTTTAACTTTCAATTATAAAAATCTTATTTAAACCTATAGTAAAAACTTTTATATACCAACTTATGAATATGCAACGGGGAGCTCATAAATTTCAATTTTATCTTATGAGCTACCTAAGTATAAAAGTTAGAAGATAGCAGATTTTATTTGTCATAACATTTTTTTTTTAAATTTCTTGGAGGCTTAGGCCCATGAGCTCCTGAAAAATCCCCAGTGGTTTATTTTGTTTTCTCTCTAAATACCTGTATTGTGTTTAATACAGTCACACGGAGATAGTGGCTTTATTCTTTTCTGAGTTTGTTTTTGGTGTGTTTTTCTTAGCAATGGAAATTAGGATTTAAAAATATTACTTGGTATAGAGGTATCTAGAAGGTATTGTTTTGCAGGATTCTATTCTAAGCCCTTTCAGTTTAACCTAAAGAAGAAATTCTGTGTGGGAGTAAAGTGTCATCCTGCAGTTCTGTTTGTTTCTACTGACAATGATGGGAGGATGCGTGTAGGCCGGCAGACAGTGTGCTGGCTCAGTCTGACTCTCCTCGGTTCTCCTGAACGCCCATGTGTTGATGAGAGAGGCCATTAACCATTGCTGCTATGCCCTCAAATATGCTAATATTTCTGCACTACAGGTGACAGAATTCATGATATCAAACAGTCAGTCTTCAGAAGTCTTTGACCAAGTCTTTGTCCTCAATAGGAAGAGCTCATTTGCGTGAGCTCTCCTCTCAGGATCATCTAGGAAGAATTTCTAAATATTAATTTTTGTATAGTAAGACCACTAAATTTGTGTGTGTGTTAATAAAAATTAATAAATATGCATGCACTGACTGAAGCTTAACTTTTTATAAGCTAGTATAAGAGCAAACATAGTATAAACAAGATTACACTGGAACCCTTTTATGCACAGTTTCTAGTATGGATTTTATGTGTATACAGTGGTAATAAGAAATGGTTTGCTTCCTTCTTTACAGATCTTGAAGAAGCTCTCTTTATAAGCATTTAGATTTTATCATATGCACTGAATGTAATTTTCCCATATGTGGTCCTGTGGCCCTACTTCCTAAGGGAAAATAAAATTGAACAAAACATTTTTAAATATTCTAAAATTAAGAATTTTTGTAACTGCCTCCTAATTAAATATAAAATAAAACTGAAAATGTAATGAGAAAGGATACTTGCAACCAATATTGAATAGCTTGCCTATTGTTTTTATGAGGGACAAAATCAGATAATGATTAAAAGCAAGGACTTTGGGAATCAGACTTCTTAGGAGCAAACCTGGATCCTACCACCAAGTAGCTGAAAAAATTTAAAAATAGCAATATGTATTAGAAAATATTAATAAACACCACATAATACACTTACTTATTTTTTTAACACTCAGTTGTCTTTCTTTCCTTTGAGCACACAAATGTCCCAGGCATGGCAGATTTGTGCTGTTCTAGTAATAGCCACATCTTCCCTGAAAACATCTTTCTCCATCCCCCAGACCCTGTTGCCTCCCTCCCCCAATTTAAAGATAAATTTTTCTCCTAATGATCCGATCTTTCTTTTACACATTCATCTTGGTTTCTGCAATTTCATCAGAGCCAGTGGTATACAACTGAAACTTAAAAATTGAAAATATTTTCATTATTTTCCTAGGAGACGTCTCAACTCCTCTTTTAAACTAGTCAATGTCAACGGATTGAGGGAGAGGGTGAGGAAAGGCAAGGGAGGAACAGGAATAGTTTCTTGGCTCATAACCAAAGCCCTGACTTATATACAGAGAAATAACTGAAGAAATTTTCAGAAGAAAGAACACTAGTTATCTATGTATTATGAGATTATTAGGGGTTAGACATTTTTATATTTCCCAAGCTGTCTACAATGGTCATATATTTTCCTAGTAATTTATTATTTCTTAACAAGTTAATAAATAATTGATATCTCCATTCTATCCTCTAACTTATGGCTGCTTTCTGGGTGTCTTTTCTCCCTTTTCCTCCTCTTGGTCATTTTTAACAACAACAACAAAAAATGAACAGATCAAAATTACATCTGAGATGACCAAATTAAAAAAAAAATATATAAAAAACTTGTATATTATAGGGGTTATATGTAATATAAATTATATATGTATATAAAATCTATCTGATTAGGCCATCAAAAGACTCCAAATTTAGGGTCCGATAAAATTTATTTTGTGAACACTTTTTAAAAAACAAATTGGTAAAGTTTTATTTTTATAAGACTACATTATTGATATTTTAATAGGAAAAGATTATATTTGATTGGTTGTAAATTGGGTGACATTATGAGAAGAAAGAGTTAATAAGAATAGAACCCCAAAGATAATATTATAAAGGCTTTCCACAGTTGTCAGACAAATAGAGAACAAGAGAAAGGGAGGACAAGCATGGAGAAAAATGTTCCCTTTCCCAAAAGCTCTTTTTGAAAATTACTTGGAGACTTAGAGACTCTGTTGACTTTAATTAAGTGCTCATTAGATTGACAAACTTTTAAAAAAAGTGGTCCTGCTTGCCATGTGGGTTTTCATATGCTCTCCTGGCTTTCCCTCTAAATTACTTTAGAACCCTTTCAGAATGACTTATTTATGCAAGGGAAATCACTCATAACCCTTTAAAGAATTCAGATAGAGTTTTATGTCCTGTGGTTACTGCTTTATTATTTTTACACAGTTTTATAATTTTCACTGAAATCTCTTAACTCCTCCATACAAAGTCAAAGTCTTCCTAAATAGGACTTAATTCCTCTGGTACCAGTGGGGAAATAACTTAAAATCTTTGAAATCTCCAGAGTCAGATGTCAACTCAGAAATAACTGATTAGGTAAAGTCCTGGAGGCTGTGACTGTAGCCAAATAAACAAGTTGAACAATTCTTCCAAACATTTTTCAACAACAAAACCAAAAACTTAAATTGGTTATTTGTTACTGTATGAATACATTAATACTAACTTCTAATTGAACATTTTACTTTCAAAGCAATTTTGATAAACTTGTCTTAACCTCAATTTTCCAAGTTACAAGTTCCGTTTCATATCTGCTACTTACATTATTATGATCAAAATTTATCTAACACATGAGAAGCTATCTTTGGCACTGCAGTAAAACAATGTTAATAAAACTAAAATGAGATACCATTTCACATCAGCTAGAAAGGCTAAAATATAAACGACTGACAACACCAAAGGCTGGCAGGGATGTAGAACCAATAAAACTTTCATATATTATTGGTAGGAGTGTGAAATGATACAACCACTTAGGAAAAGTGTGTCTAGTTTCTCATAGTTATATGTGCACCTGCTCTATGAACCAGCAGTTTCATTTCTAAGAATTTACTAGGAGAAATGAAATCATTGTCCTCAAATAGATTTGTATAAAACTGATTTATAGCTGCTTTATCCATAATAGCTCCAAATTGGAAGCAACAAAAATGTCCATCAGGAAAATAGATAAGTTGGGGTTAATTCTTGCAACTGAACGCCATACAGCAACAACAACAGCAAAAATAATGAATGTCTGATATGAACAACAAAATGGTTGGAATTAAAAAACATTACGTCAAGTTAAATTAACCAAAGACAAGATTACATACTGCATGAGTCCACTGATATAAAGTTTAAAACAAACACAGCTAATTTATGATACTAAAAATCTAAATCACTACTGCTTTGCAAATTGAGAATTGATTGAAATGGGTATGATGAAACACCCTAGGGTGCTGGAAGTGTTCTCTACCTTGTTTGGGGTGGTAGCTAGAGGAGTATAAGTTATCTTTAACCCACTGAATTGTACATTTAGGTACATTAACTAATTGCATTGACTCACTGAAGTGTATACTTGTCACCTGTAAAATTTCAATTACTGAATATACATTTTACCTCCACTTAAAAATATTTTAAAAATAAAATAAAATAATTATTATATCCAGTTTGGTTTTTCATTTATTAGAAGTAAAGATGGGAAATCTACTCTGCTGAAATATGTTTTTTAAAACCTATCTCAAATAGATTCTTCTTTTTTTTATTTATGTATTAAATTATTTATAAATAGGTAGCTTTAAAAAAGAAACATGTAAGAATTCTAAATATCAGACCCATGAAAGTTTTTTAAAAAAGTAATTCTATAACACAGAGTTAAATTTTAGTGTACATTTCACTCTACTAATCAGTTCTAAATCCAAGCAAGTCATATCATTTTAACATAGTTTTCAGAGTCATGCATCTTGTTATATGAATAATTTTCAAATTAATTTAATTGTGTATGGCACATATTTGGAATCATTTAAAATGTCTTTAAATGTTATAAATACAATTAAAATTGATCTTTAAATTATATTTATAGCACTTCTTAAATAATATTGTTCTAAAATAAAAATATATGAGTGTAAAATTAGTTATTATTTCCTATCCTAAATTGAGCATATCATTTAAAAAAACAATTGTTTTCATATATGTGACTATGAGACTAAACAATTTGGATAACAATGATTTAAAAGATAGAATAATTTTTTCTAATGGAGTGTTTTGTACAAGGCTATTGCATTATTTTTTTTAATTTACATATATATTTTTAAATTAAATGTATTGGGTGACATTGGTTAATAAAAGTACATAGGTTTCAAGGGTACAATTCTATAATACCTCATCTGTATATTGTATTATGTGTTTACTATCCAAAGTCAAGCCTCCTTCCATCACCCTTTATTTCCCCTTTACCTTCTTCAGCCTCTCAGAATTAATTTCTTTTTTATTTTGTCAATTTTCTCTGCTCAGTCCCAATGTGTTGAATTTTTATTTCCTAAAAAAGCCCTTGGTGGCTCATTGAACAATAATTGTGACATTATTCTACAGGTATAGTCAGAAAACTCAGCATCAGTTGCCTAGCTTTTTGGACTTTAGTTCCTTATTAAAGACACTGAGGTTTAATTGTCTTGAACTCATGGCTCTAAGACAGAGCTTCCAATCTTTCAGTCACTAGATCAGATTAGATGCTCATGGTAAAGAATGGCTTTGCATGTTATTCCTCCCCAATAATATTTTTATCTTGACAGAAGCTGTCATTGCCTTGGCCTCAGGCAGGAATAGTTTGGAAGTGTCATGGAGGTATTTTCCTTAGTAGGAGACTTTCAAATTACAATACATAGATAGCAGTCTTCTACCTACTTCACAATGTAAGTAATGCCACGTAAGTATTATTTTAACAAACATACCAGCCATCAAACTGTTCTGTGATTCTTCCGTATCCCTTGTAGTTAGTACCATAAAGATAACCTTTCCAAAGACCAGCAGTCAAATCACCCACCCACATTCCTGCTGGCATAGCTTATCCTTGCCAACTCAACTGAAGGCATCCCAGCTTCCCAACTGACTTAGGTATTTAATGCTTAACTCCTGAAGCTTCAACTGAATCTGCACATGTGTGCATTTAGATATTCTTATGCAAAGCTGTAAAAATATTAGGAGCCATAAGAATAAAAAATCCAAACAACAGAATGTGAAACCGTCAAATCTTGTGCTTTTCTGCAATGAACTCACATTTAGTTGAAAGCAGTTCATTTGTGTTTAGTTTACATTTAGTTTTTGCTCACAGTTCACTACCAAATAATAAAGTTTTTTATTTTTGTTTATCTGAATTAGAAACTAATTTTTACTGAGTTACCAGGCTTTACAAACAGCTCGGTGCCTCCAGTCAGTGATTAAGATGGCCAAAACTGCCACATCAGCCATTTTTTGACCCATTATGTTCAACACATAACCACAGTCTAAAGGAAAGGCCAAGTTTGTGTGTGTGTCCTTGCCTTACGTAAAAACTGATAAAAAGTTTAGATAAGATTTCCACATTGATAGTTTCACTGTAGGGAAGTGGGTAGAAGGTGGGTAATAGCTTATACTAGCATGCCTAGTAGACAAAAAAAAAAGGAAAAGGAAAAAGGACCTGTTTTTCATAATTCACTCAAACTCCAAACAGCAACTTAATTTTCTTTTATTTTTCAGCTTGAGATGCACGGCAGGGATCTCCTCCCCAAGTAAAAGGCAATATGAGGTGAGAAGAGGAGCATGCTGCCCGCACAGGTATAGGCCTGCATAATGGAGCTGCGGCACTCAGAGAGAGGATTTTCATTTTAACAACTGTGATAGTGAGGAAGGAAGCATAATGAAGATGGCGTAATTGAGGTGGGAGAGGGAAACATTAACCATGCATCAGAAGGAAGACTTTGGGGCTTATTTAATTTGGGTTTCCTTCTTTGATCAAGCATTAAAACTGTCTGAGAGATAAAGAGACTCAAAAAATCAGTACCTAAATCATAATAAACCTCCGGATTCTGGAAAGTTTTTTTTTTGTTGTTGTTATTGCTTGTTTGTTTGTTTGTTTATCATTATATGAAGCCAGATTGTTCTCTCCTATATTGTTCTATGTTTTCTCATTTTCATATGATTGTTGACTCTAGGATATAGACACTGGATCAAGGATTTAAGTTAAACGTGGGTCTTACAATGCCCAAAGTTATCTCCTATCTCTTTCTTGATGCATGTGTCTCCTTTCCACCAAAGGATTCCATATCCTGCACGGGAAAAAGTAGGAATAAAAAAACCCTGAATATATAAAACAGAACATAAGGAAACTGAGGACATGAAGAAGGATGAAAGTAAAGACATACATGTATATATCAGGGTCCGAAGAAAGTAAGACAAGCAGATAACAGGCACATGATTCCAAAAGAGATTAAATTAAAAGAGGTTCTAGAATTTTACAGTCAGATTTATGTGTTACACAAAGATAATTATGGAAAGTTACATTTATTGCTGAGGCCAAATAATTTCTCCTTCAGACGGAAGTCATATAATCATGAATACTCCTATAACTGAAACTCTACTTATTAAACATTACATTAAAAAATATCTGTTACATTCTTAGTAAAAATAAATACACATAAAAAGAGGCCTGATATTTTTTCATGGAA
Source organism: Mormoops blainvillei (assembly GCA_004026545.1). NCBI lineage: Eukaryota > Metazoa > Chordata > Mammalia > Chiroptera > Mormoopidae > Mormoops > Mormoops blainvillei. The sequence goes on along the minus strand of PVJD01001594.1, from coordinate 200,515 downwards.
GCGTTATAGTTAATTATTTAGATTTCTAATCAATAGGTTTCCTGAACTTGCCAAACCTTCAACAGTTCTCAGGAAAAACAACCATTACAGTTGAATGCACTGTGGACTTGACTCATGTTGGAGAATTCCTGAGGCATGTTTAATAGGAATAAATAAAATATCTCTAAACAAAATATCTCTAAAGAAAAATCCTGTTTGTGTTCTTACCTACAGGAAGCTCATGAAGAACCCACAGAGGTTAAGAAAGTCACTGTTTGTTTTAGTTTGATTCTTATGTCTTTGACTCTATTGATCAATATCACCCCTGAATAGGTTACTGTGGGATTGAGGCTTTGCTTGATTCAATAAACCCCAAGTTCTTTGGCCCCTCCCATTTTTTAAAGAAATGTGATCAAAATCACTTTAAAAGATTTTCTTTTTTTTTTTTTAATGCCTTGAGAGATTCTTCAGCTATCACTTTAAAGATACTTGAATGCTTTTGAAATGCATCTTATTCTGGTCTAGCCATAGGCTAGAAAAAAAACTTAAAATCATTTGTTTAGCCCTAAAAATCAATGTAGAAAAAAATATGGCACTCATGTAGGTAGCAATAAACAAATGTTACTTTATGTTACAACACATATTTAGAAACTAACATTTTAAATAAAAATGAACAGAGCAACTATATATAATAACAGAAATCCTGCCCACCTGCAAATTTGGTGATATCCTTATCTACATGTACTAATTTATTTTTTATTTATTCAGCCACTTATGAGTGTCTGTTGCATCAGGTCCCATGTTAAGTACCAGAAATACATGTTGTTTTTGTTTTTGTTTTTTTTAAATATGAGATCAGTCCTAACATTCTTGGTATTTTATGATTCAATAGGTCTCATGAGATACAATACCTAAGGATTGAGGATGAGATGATTTTACTTAAAATTCACAGTCGTGAACATGTAATTTTTATTTTAAATTATAGAATTAATTAATTAAACTCTTAATTATGATTTACACATTTTTATTTTATTCTAGTCAAGGGAATTTGATAAGCTATGTAGGTTATATAGAATGACATGAATATTTAGTCAGAGTATTCTTTTCCTGGATTAAAACTGATTTACATAATAATTTCTACTATTTATTGACTATTAACTAGGTATAAAACAGTATATCTCATACACTTTTGGACAACATTCCATGTTAACCTCTCAGGCCAGTAGAGAGATTATGCTTATTATTCTGAACATTCATAACTTTTAAAAAATTTGTTATAGTTTTATTACATATGCAACATTCATTAATGGTAAAGAACAACTATCTTTACAGTAAGGCTTTTCTTGGCCATCTGATTGGATGGAAATGACACTACATCACAGCTAGACATTGTACTTATCATATACCCCTTCTTTGAGTTCTTAAGCAGAATTCCAGTTTAGTTCATATATGTAGAAGTCTCTAATGAGACCCCTCTCAACCCCATCTGTACAAACTATCGCAATAGAGATCTAACAAGTAGGAATTACTTTTCAAGCTCTCAATGATTTCTAAGAAGTTAGAATGTTTCTTAGATTTCTATTGCTAACAATCAAATTCTCAGTGTGTATCTGATACCAAAGACTAGTACAATTAAGATAGTTTTCTGCTAATAAATCACCTGAGGAAAATAACCCATACTTTATACTTTTAATAAAAAATATATAAAATTATCTCATATATAAACCACAAGATATATTTCTGGACACCACATAAAGGTTTCTATCCCTAAATGATGCAATACTTTGCCAAGAGTTAACTAGAGAATGATCTTCAGTTTCCCTCTCAAAACATTTCTCTTTTTTTTTTGTTTATTTTGTTCGTTTCAATCTTGAGACCATAATCCCTGCAAGTCATTTTCTTTGTGTTCTTCTTTTGTGCTCTTGCCATGTTGCCAAGATTTCATTCTTGTCAGAAATTCTGTAGCCCTGACCTCACCTCTGCCCACCTCTGCCCACCTCCAGTCCCATGGTATTAGCCTGTGTCTGCACTATATTATCTCTATCTGAAATATGGCACGAAACTCTGCCAACCATTCCCAGATTCCCTTCCCCCACATTCAATTCATTGTGCGCATTGTTATTGGACCAGTATTTCTTAAGCTTCCTGTTCCGCATTTAACTTTCCTAGAAGTTTAAAAACCTTATTCCGACAATGAAGATTTTCTCCCTTTTATCTCTTTCTACCTTTCTAACCTAAAATTTTATACAAACTATTCATTTATTCATGAAACAAATATTGAACATGTCTCATGCCAGGAGCTGTTTAAGGCATGGGTAGCTACAGCATTAAACACAACAGGCTAAAGTCCTGACCTTCATGGGCATTTCATTCTGGTGAAGACAATTGGTACTACAATTCTCTGCCAAGTTATCCTGGTCATGAAACCGAGGGTTCTTATGACCTTGATTAAATTTAGTTTTAAATCCTAGCTCTAGAAATTGTATCTCTTTCTCTCTCTCTCTTAAGGATATATATATATATATCCTTAAGAGGCCTAGCATTTCCCCCAGATAATCAGCAACCCCTGAGGCTGCAGAAGACAGTAGCCCAGACCTGATGATCACAAGGTCTAGACTTCTGACAGACTAAAGATAACATCTTGAACTAAGTTATTTTTCAGCTTCTGAACCCAACCCTAAGGTAAAACAACTCCCTGGTTACTATTCCATGAAACCAGACAGAGGCACACCAGAATAGACCTCAAAATTGTCTTCAAAAAAAAAAAAAAGATTTATCACACTTACCTCACCTCCAACTCATTGGTTCGCAGCATGAAACCAACCCTGTAACTCACGCTGTCTTGTGATTTTTCCCTATAAAATCTGTAACCTATATCCCATCAAGGAGTTTTAGGCTTTTATACCTTACCTTCTTAGTCTCTTAAGTGGTGCCATTCATAATAAAATAGCCAGTCGCCCTCCCCTGCAGTTCTTGGTGTTCAGTGTTTGGCTCTGCTAGCACCAGGCAGATGAACTCTTTTTGTTGAGTAACGGGGCAGACACTCTTGCCCCTACTGACTTAGACTGTTCCTACCTGTGCCAAGACTACCAGTTGTGCTCTCCTGCAGGGGAATCCCTTGGGCAAGTTCCCACTCCATTTTAGGAAGACGCTTGAAGCCAATGGTCATCAGATGTAAACATACAAAGGCCTAGTTCCTTAACCTCAGTTTGAGACAACCCTGAAGGGTTTGCCAAGCTCCGGCTCCCCGTGGGATGGATTGAAGTTTCAGCTGCAATCTTATTAATATCAACATTTCCCTCTATCCCATCCTGCCTTCCTTATTTCCACACAGGTATATTTCCAAAGAGCACTCCCCTTCTGTCACAGTATTTCCAGGGAAGCTTATCTAAGAAATGAGGTGATACAGATACTAACCAAGCTAATAACATATATAATGGTATGTAATGTGGGGGACTATGTAACTGGTTGCCAAATATTCTAATGCCATGCTTCTCCCTGTGGTGCAGGCAAATTATATTTCATCACCTCATCAATAGCAGGCATAACTGCATTTCTTGCTTCAAACACTCTGAATGCATGTGGAAGAAATTTGTGTCACTTCCAGGAAAAACCTTTAAGAGTCAGCTTGTGGTTAATTTCTTTCATTTCCCTCTGCCAAAATGACCAGCAGTATTCCATATAGACGTTCTTCATTATCCTGTATTCCAGAGAGAAGATGGCATGTGGTGGAATCACAAGTGACCTATATGGTCTCGTGGCATGTTGTTATAAGAGAGTGGGTTTTGAGGGTCTCTAGTTGCCACAGCTGGGCCTAGTCTAGCCTATTTGAAATAGTTAGTAATATATGCTATCAAGTAAAAAGGGGAAAAAGAATGAGGAAATATGGAGGTAGGATGGGGGCCAGAACCACTCATTTAATTAGAGTTGTCAAGGATGGCCTCATTGATAACATGAGATTTGGGCAGAGTCCTAAACTAGATAAGAGAGCAAACCATAGAGGAACCAGGAAGAAGACTGCCCTGAGCAGGGAGGGTGCAATGTACAAACCCTGAAGTCACAGCCTGGTTGACATAAACAAAGGACAGCCTGTCCGGAATTTCAGAAGAAGCAGAGATTCAGGAAAGACGAGCTGGAGCGATAACAGAATCCACATCATGCAGGTCTTTATTGGTCATTAAAAAGTCTTTCACTTTTTCTCTGAGTGAGAAGGGAAGACTTTGGGATTGTAAACCAGTGGAAAGACTAAAAAAAAAAAAAAAGAAAAAAGTTGGATTCTGGGTATATTTTCAAGTCAAGATAGACATATTTGCTGACAGGTTGGATGTGGGTTATATGAGAAAGAGAGTTAAGGATGACTCCTTTTTTTTTGACCTGACCAACTGGAAGAACATACTTGCCATTTCCTGAGAGATTAACACTGCTAAAGAGAATTTTACAAAGCCAGTGCACCTGTCATTTTTGTTTTTCTTGTTTTTCTTATATTTCCTACATACTTTCTGAATTTCATCACTTCTGTGTTTTTACCCTTTTCTTTTACCAATCTCCATGTCTAAATGATGCCTACTCTTTCAAGTTCTACTCACATGCTACTTCCTCTATATATTCTATGAACATGTCTATTTGAAGTCATCTTGTTCTATCACCATAATCCTTTATTTATGCCCCTTCAATCACATTAATAACTTCTCCTGTGGTTTCTGTTATTTTTATAATTTTGAGGTTTAGTCAAATAGAGATGAAATTGTTATTTAATTACTAATTAAAGCTGATTTTAGAGAAGAATCTGATTGAGATATATTTATTTTTCCTATCTGTAGTATATTTACACAGCCCCCACTCCTACACATATAGTTTCTTGCAATAGATTCTTTCCCTTTTGAAATCCCTGAATCCTAAATTCAATAAAGATAATTGGATCAAGGTATGTGTGTAGCTTCTTTCCACTTTCCAATTCCCTATTTAGATAAATTAGTCTTCATCACCTAGGTAGTTTGTCCAGGGTGCTGTAACAAAATATCATAGACTGACTGGCTTAAACAACAAACATTTATTTCCCATGATTCTGGAGGCCGAAAAGTGTAAGGTAAAGCCGTTAGCAGATTCAGTGTCTGGTGAGAATTCCACTTCCTGATACAGAGACAGTCGTCTTTCTCTGTCTCTTTACATTGCAGATGCGGCACGAGAGCTCTCTGGAATCTCTCTTGTAAGGGCACTAATCTCATTTATAAGAGCTCCACCCTCATGACCTACTAAACTCCCAAAGGGCCCACCTCCAAATGCCATCATGTTTGGAATTAGGTTTCAACCTGTGAATTCTGAGAGGAGACAAACATTCAGTCTGTGGCAGGAAGAGCGAGCTAGGACATGAGTCAAGAGATAAAGTCTGTATTTTATTGAAGGATAACTACCTGTCCTCTCTGCACACAGCACTTACCTGTCTGTCTCACTCTGTCTTGAATAAGTACACATATGTTTCAACTGCATATCCTCAGAACAGCCAGAACAATACCTTGTGCACACGAAGTCCTAAATATTTCTGAATTCATGCACCTTTTGACATCTTTAAGAATAAACAAAATAAAAATTAATGGTGATACTGGGACCATTAAATACTATAAAATCAGATTTGGGGGAAGTTTAAATATAAAGCTCCTATTTTTACTACTTGATATTTCTATTACAATATGAAACCTTAAATATCATTTGCCTACTTATCACATACATGGACTAGTGCTAATTATAAACTTTCCACTAAACAAAAAATATCATTTATATGTTGTTAGTTTTTAGAGTCATATGTAATGTTTATATAATATGTTATATTGAATTTATTGTTACATTTCAATCATCTATATCTGGCATTTGCTTTTGAACAGAAGAAATAAACCCTGCCTTTGACATCATTAGAAATTGATGGAACCCTATTAGTCATACATTCTCTCTCTGTATCTTGGTCACTTCGCTGACTTTAGAAATTATCTTGCCTGCTTTATAAACATATATATAAACAAGAAGAGGAAGGCAGTGGAGAAATAGTATGAGTAAGAAAACACAAGATAAAGCCTTTCCAAATTGAAATAAAGGAGGACTAACTAATTTACAACTCAGAACCCATTGGTAGTGCTATGAACCTGGCTTACAGACTAAATGCATAAGCTATATGTTTTATTTTTAAAGATATTTCTTTTTCTTCTATTTGAAACTATTGCCTAAACAACTTTCAAGTTAATTAGGTTTAAGCAATCCAGAAACACCATTAGTGATTAAACATTAATTGTGAAGCCCTGGTTGGTATGGCTCAATTGGTAGGATTGTCGCCCCATAAACCAAAAGGTCATGGGTTTGATTCCAAGTCAGAACACATTCCAAGGCTGTGGGTTTGGCCCCCAGTTGGGACATGTGTAAGAGGCAACCGATCAATGCTTTTGTCTCACATTGATGTTTCTCTCCCTTTCTCTCTCCCTCCTTTCCCTTCTGTCTAAAATCAATAAGCATGTCCTCATGTGAGGATAAAAACAAAATTAATAGCAAAAAATGACAAAAGGAAGTGGTTTCTCACATAAGAAAAAGTTAAAATTGCCCTGGCTGGGTGACTCAGTTTGTTGGAGGGTTGTCCCACAGACCAAAATATTGCAAGCTTGATTCCAGGTCAGGGCACACACTTAGGTTGTGGGTTTGATCCCCAGTCAGGGTGTGTAGAGGAGGTGACCAATCAGTGTTCTCTCTCACGTCCATGTCTCTCTCTCTCTTTCTATGTCTCCAAAATCAATAAAAAGCATATCCTTGGGTGAGGATTAAATAAAAGAAACAGCTAAAATTGTCTGTTATGCTAGTATGTCAAGAAGAGCAGTTAAACATCACCTTCAATTTTTCACCTGTTTGCAGGTGATGGAAAGAGCCCTTGGCCAGGACTCCAGAGCCTTTCCTTGCCCTGCCAGTGGCATGTGAAGTTCCTTGGTTTCCCTGAATCTCAGTGTCCCCAAATAAACTAGAGAGTTACATTGAATCACCTACTTGGGTTGCTCCATGATCATTGTCAGGTATCCCAATCTCATTTCCAAAGAGAGTATGGTATATTACAAACTTTATAATTACATGTATAATGCTTATCAATGTATTTATAACTGATACATTTTAATGAAATTTTTATGAAATTATCTGAAGTTAGAAGAATGTGTCCTCTGTCATTTAAAGACTATGTTTAGTACATACCATGTCCAATACTATCTTATTAAACCTGTTCATTGTCATTAACAGTTCTGTCCCCACATAAGGACAGGGTAGACGTGATCAAATGATGCTACTTTCTTCTGCAAATCATCTTCTGTTCTTACACTTGAATCTCCTGTTTCTAACTGACCTGACTCAGGAACAAGTATGATTCTCATTTTTGTATCCAGTTATTTCTTTCCACTTATACATTTCAGACTGAATATTTAGAATCTTTTGGTTCCTGAGTTTACTTCAGTTGGGTGCCATTTAAAATTAACTGAAGTCACCTCTGTCATGTGCTTCAATTCATGCCCCTTGTTCTGTATGGCATAGCTGTTAACACACCCCATCCACACCACTGTCTCCAAGTGCTATGTTTCAAGGAGAATTTGCCATCCTCTAACTTATTTTATGCTAGGTTGTTTATTACAAAAAAAAAAGTTTGTCTGGATAAAACAACATTGTGCATTGCATACAGCAGATGAATGTATGCATTTTTCTCTGATTAAATAAAAATACACCATGAAGACATAAAATAAGCTGAGTTTGTAGCTTCAGTTTTAAAGGGAAACCATTTCTTAAAGAAACAAAGTTCTTATGATTAGTTAGATCATAAATAAGTCAACAGGTTTATTGGAAGATGTCTCTAATCCTAGATTTCAAAATGTAGCCAGATTGGAATCTGAGCATCTTTGGAATCTGTGGTGACTCATGCAGGGCACTTGTATGTGATTCAGTCTTGGCATGGTTTCAAAACAACTGGTGGCATCAATCAAAAAAATTAGTTGGGCAATTCTTCCATGCCATGTAGACAATGGCCCAGTTGGTTGTATTTTTCATTCTTCTACTAAATACTTTTGGCAGTATGTCCACATGACAGCAATTTGGCTATTCTTTTGATAAGTGTGATACTGTGTGTTATATGTATGACCAAAGGTTCAATTCTATAATAAAGCCCTTTCATAAAAGCTCTGAGAACACCCAAGTATTCAAACCTCATGCCCCTGGAACTCTAAGATTTTTGTATCTTCCTGTAGAAAGCTACGGTACCACAAATCATGAAATCATATAGCACAAAGAGGCCCTTGAGAGAGACTTTGGTCCAGCAGTTGATTGTGTATATTTATTTCTTGGAGTCACTTGTTCTTTTATCCATATATTTATTTGGGTACTGTCTTTCCCTTATATCAGAAGGTCTTTTAAGGACTTGCCCTGTTCCTTCCTTTTCTTCTTTTTGAACTCCCCAAAGTCCAATAGAGTACTCTAAAATAGAGCCGTCTGTGAAAAATTCCTATCATTCCAGATAGCTACACAGAATTTACAAGGGTAGCAAAAATCCTGATCTCTCTCTCTCTCTCTCTCTTTCCTTCTCTCTCTCTCTCTCTCTCTCTCTCTATATATATATATATATATATACACACACACACATACATATATATATATATATGTATAATCTCCAAGATATAGTTCACTTCACAAGCTACTAGATATGTTTTTAAATGTCTCAAAATGTTCTGATTTTCCCTTTAACACGTTACACAACTATTATTTGACAATTTATATAGTTTAAAAATGTGCTTATTCAAACAGTAATAGAGGCATGGGTGGGAACTCATAGCCTGACAACTTTAAGACAGTAATTAAAACTAAAGCTTAAGAAGCAGAAGAGTTGATATCAGATCTGTTCTGTTGAATACCACATCCTAATATCTGCAACATTGTAAGTATTCAGGTAATACTGGTTAAATAATAATAAAAGTAAAAGAAAAAATTAAACTGGACTTAATATTATTTCTTCCACTAGAATTAATTACTTCTTTGATTAAAAAAATAATATTGGCTCACTTTTAAAAATAGAAGCTATTGATTAATTTTATTTATTTATGTTTTATAGTTTACTTTCAAGGTTTCTTTAAAGTCCTCTTTTATTTCAAAATTAATCTTAAATAATTATTTAAAATAATCATTTTCCTAAGAAATGGTTTTATTTATTATATAGTCAGACACTGAGTCACTGACTATCCTTCCCCTCATTGAATGCCATTTACTTTGTATAGATTTAAAAAATCTACATTAATAGAGTTCTAATTTTATAATGAAATAAACGATATTGTATATGTGCTTTAAAATATTAATCATAAATTGAAATATTTATCATGCTAGTGTCAAAACTCCATTGACAAAGATAAAGGAAACTGTGCTATTTAAAGCTGATCTAGATAGCAAGCAAATTTAATAGCTAATTTAAAACTAATGCATTCTCTTTAATATATTATGATCCTTCTGATTAAATTAAAATAATGAAAATAATGTTCTAATCAGCATTTTAGGTAAAGAAATATATCTGATAAAGACTAAACATACTGTATTTCAATATTTGTCAATAACTTTTTTCTCTGGTCAACACTTTCTTAAGGATAAAGAAAAATTCTAACTCATAAAAAAAGAATATTTTATGATGGTCTAGAAATGACCAGCTTGTTGAACTTACCTTTACAGGACAGATGGTAGGTAACAAACTGATCTCAGCCAATATAATCTGTCAAAACAATCTGCCATGAGCAGGTGTCAGATAATTATCTAAATGAACATATATATATAATGTAATAAGCCTGCTAGAAATAGGTACTAAACAGGTAATGTAAGCACCTACACCTTCCAAACTACCCTTGAGTCATACATATGATACAAAAATTAGCTAATGCTTAAGACAAAGTATAACTAGGAAGAGAAGTTTTTTTTTAATCTAAATTTTGCTTTGTGAAAATACATGTTAGTTTTCATTTACACAGAATACTGGTTTAATTGTGATATGTCAATAAAATGCACAGTTTTTTGCTTGCCAAATGTTTCTAATGCTATATCACAAGTCAAAGCAATAAAAAATTTTGTTATACTCAAAGTTATTATAGTAAAACATTATATATTAACATATTAAACAGATACATATACTTATACAATTAAAACTATGTACAACCAAATACAAAAACTCTTTAATTTCCTCAGAAGTGCATAGTTTTACAATTTATGAGTTTCAGAAATTATTAACTTTCTGAAAGCTAACAATTGATAAATATGTATTTGGGAAATTATTATGGACCAACAAAGATATTCACATTGCCAGTCTTAATAGAGAATTTTTCTTTGCTGAGTTGGTCAGTCATTTTTCATATTGGTTAATTTTATTTCAATAAATTATCTTGTTATTAATAAGTTTCACAAGTAGTAATGAGGTCAGTTGGGTGGAGATTCAAGGAGAGAAATTTCTTCTATTTAGAAGTTTTATCTATTTAAGACAGAATTTTTTTGTCTCTGAAGAGTCCCTTACTTGTGATATCTTGCTTATATGTAAATATAAGTAACATTAGGCAGTCAGTCCTTGGTGGAAAATGCATTATGAAAGAGCCTGTGACTTCATCCTAACATTTCTCACAGAGCTGGTACTTCAGAAGTGGCCACATTTGCACAGAAGGGAGGACTCATGGGGGAAAGTATACCATGTCACTTGACCCCATCCTCCTAATTCTTTGCAATAGTTCTGAGTTCTAAATGAGCACTGCCAAGAAGCAGTGGTTCTTAAATATTTGACCTTAGGATCCGTTTACACCATTAAGATTATCAACACCCCCCTAGAGAACTTTTGATAACATAAATTATATCTGTGAATGTTAGTTATCATATTAGTTATAAAAATGAAGATGTTTTAAAATTATTTATTTTCTAATAATTTAAGATAATGTTATATGTGTTACATATTTTATTAAAAATTGTGTATTTCAAAATAAAAGAATATTTATATGAGTGGTATCCTTTACATTTTGCAAATATGTGTAACATCTGACAAAAACAGATGACTTCTCATCTCTGCATTCAATCTGTTAAGATATATTATTTCTTCTTAATCATTTTTTATTATTCTATTACAGTTGTCCCAATTCCTCCCCCTTTACCCTCTTCTGCCCAACCCACCCCCAGTCCCACAGTCAATCCCCTCGCTGTTTTCCAAGTCGGTGGGTCATTCATACTGTTCTTTGTCTAGTTCCTTCCCTTCTTTTCACCACTACCCCCTTTCCCCCTCCATGTTAACTCAATTTAAGTATATGAAGAAAAGTTACCCTCTCAGATATGTAGTTGGAAAACAGAGGGGTAATTTAGAACTTTGTAAATATAATTTTGGATATATTTTGATAAAACAAAACTTAACAAGTGGTAGATTCTTAAAATTGAGTTGCAATGTGGGTCTAAAACAGTCTCAGTGAACTTATTGTACACTTTTACATTAACAAAAATTGGTCTATCATGCATCTTGAATTAATATTTTATTTATGTTTCTGTAACATAATGTATCGGTCATTTGGAAAATGTTGGTTCACTGTGTCATGTAGATCTCCCTAATGCACCTTAGAAAATTCCACTGTACTTTTGTGAGAGGATGAAAGCGAAAAAGTCAAGTAATGACAGCATTATTACAAAAAGAGTTTTGGCCTTGTGGATACCCCAGCCTGGTTCTCAGGGCCGCCCCCAGACTCCCCAGGTCACATGTGTAGAACTGTTGCCATGAAAGCAGGGACAGTGTGATCTCTAGACCCACCCTCAACATCAGCAACCAGGTCAATCACAATTACAAATACTCACACACTAAAAACTTGGGAAGGGAGTGAATGTACACAACCCCAGAATGTTGATCAAATGTTGTCTGATCTGGTCTTTAAAGATAAACAGAAACCTGGATTTTTATGAGCAATCTCCTGGTTTTTACATGTTGTCCACTGTATGGACAAACATGTAATGAGCCAAGCAGAATTCCCCTGTGCATTCAGACCATGGATTAGTCAGGGACATGTAGCAGAGAGCTCTGACTTGGCATTGTATGTCGCTGAAACCAAAAATCATCTATACAAACCATGACTGGGTAAGGGGCAGAAAGCTAAGAGCTCTAAGCTTCGATAAACTTGATACCCTAAGAAACCTGGATTTCTTAGTTGCTCTTAAGTACAGGAATCATGAGGTGGTAGACTCAACCTCCCTGGGTCTACGAAGTAGTCACTACAGCAGTGAACAAGGGTACTGTAAATCGTGTGGGACCAAATTCCAAAAGGGGTGTGTATGCTGTAGACAAAATAAGTGTAGCAGAAAATCAGGCCCCTTAGATGGATAGATTAGTTTCTTTTGTTGACTTTTCCCTTGGTATTTTAAAATAAGACAGAGTTCTTTAAATTAAGTAAGCTCTGGAAGTTTATGAACTATTTGAGAGAGGCAATGCACTAAAATATAATGGATGCCCTGCTACTCTGGGTAGGTGAGGAATTGTCAAATTTATTTAAATCCATTTCAACATTAAAAAAGATGAGTTCTTAATTATTACTCAAGCTGGTGAAACAAGTTATACTAATGTAATACACAAGTTTATATTTATATAATAGAAATATGTTAGAAATATATTTACTATAATAATAAACGTAATTATTTATTTAACAATTATTTTATCAATACTTTATTTACATTTATTTACTTATAAATAAATACTTCATAAAATTATAATAGATATAACATTAATATAAATTATTTATATATAATTTACATTGTTATATATTTATATGTACTTTTTATGTTTTATTTTAATAATATATTTATTTGTATAAATATATTTATATATGTGTGTCATATGCAATATTATACAAATATATATTATGTGAATATATACATATATATATATACATATATTCCCTGAAAACAGCAGAAAACATGAGAGAACTATCATATGTAATTGTATTGGTTCAGCAGCTAGTGTCTAAAGATGACTCTCAGATAACTCTCTCTCTCCTTATATGTGTATGCCACTCCTTTCATCAAGTGTTGTCCCCTCTCATTAAACTAGAGCTGGGTCAGTGACTGTGGCAGAAGTGATGCTGCAAGTCTGATGAAACTAAGCATTCGATGTGTACCTTAGCCTCTTGGAATATTCACTCTGGGGGAAGCCGGATTACTCTATAAAATATCTGGATACCTTGAAATCACCAAACTGTGAGGAACCCAGCCTAGGCACATGGAGTGGTCACCTAGAGGGAGATATCTAGTCAGTCTAGGGCTCTCCTGCCCATGAAGGCCCAGGCATGAGACATGTGAGTAAAAAAGCATTGTAGAATATTTCAGTCCCACTCAACACCACATAGAAAACAGATGAAAAAATAAACAAACAGCCAGAACTCAGGGCTTATATATGGTCCCAATCCAGTTATCATAACTATTTTTAACTCTTCTCTCTGTGCCTACCTGGATTCTTCATCCACAGAATTTTGAGCATAATAAAACAGTGGTTTTATACACTTAAATTCTTGAGTGGCTTGGCACACATCAATAAATAATAAAAACAATTATGTCTCAATGAATGCCTACCATATGTTTTACATAAATCATGACATTTAATTAATTCAGAACTACTATAATTTAAATATGTTATACCCACTTAGTTTGTGGAAACTGAGAATCAGAAATTATCTCCTAACTTGATTAAATTACCTGTAACTTACTCAAAGTCATATAGCTAGGAAGTAGCTATTGGCATCTAGGTTTCTCTGGGACCAATGGTCCTGGGTTTTCTTTCCCACTTAACTCCCTCTCTACTCAGTTTAACACACTCAAGTCTAGTACAAAACGTGGATAATATTACATATGTAAAATATTAGGAGAAAGGAATCCTTTTGTAGTTTTGCCTCTACCTCTCATAAATCTCACGCCTACTTGAAGATTGCAAATGTCTTTGACATTGTGAAAGTACAAGTCAGACATTTGTTAATGGATATAAATTAATTTCCATTTTAGAATTGTATTTTATTTTTGCCTGTCTCTGTTTTTAAGTACATTTTATTGATTATGCTATTACAATTGTCCCATTTTTTCCCCTTTATCATCCTCTGCCCTGTCCCCCTCCTCCCACCAGCATTTCCCCAACTAGTTCATGTCCTTGGATTGTACACAAAAGTTCTTTGGCTTCTCCATTTCCTATACTATTCTTAACTCCCCCTTGTCTATTTTGTACCTACCAATTATGCTTCTTATTCCCTGTACCTTTTCCCCCATTCTCCCCCTCACCCTCCCCACTGATGACCCTCCATATTACCTCCTTTTCTGTGATTCTGTTCCTGTTCTACTTGTTTGCTTAATTTGTTTTTTGTTTTTGTTTTTGTTTTTTTGGTTCAGTCATAGATAGTTGTCAGTTTGTTGTCATTTTACTATTCATAGTTTTGAACTCCTTCTTTCTCTTAGATAAGATCCTTTAACATTTCATATAATAAGGGCTTGGTGACAATGAAATCCTTTAACTTTACCCTATCTGGAAAGCACTTTATCTGCCCCTCCATTCTAAATGATAGCTTTGCTGGATAGAATAATCTCGATGTAAGTCCTTGCCTTCTATGACTTCAAATATTTCTTTCCAGGCCCTTCTTGCCTGTAAGATTTCTTTTGAGAAATCGGCTGATAGTCTTATGGGAACTTCTTTGTAGGTAACTCTCTCCTTTTCTCTTGCCACTTTTAAGACTCTCTCCTTATCTTTAATCTTGGGTAATTTAATGATGATGTGTTTTGTTGTGTTCCTCCTTCAGTCCAATTTCTTTGGGACTCTCTGAGCTTCCTGGATTTCCTGGAAGTGTATTTCCCTTGCCAGATTGGGGAAGTCCTCCTTCATTATTTTTTCAAATAAGTTTTCAAGGTCTTGATCTTCCTCTTCTCATTCTGGCACCCCTATGATTCAGGTGTTGAAACATTTAAAGTTGTCCCAGAGGTTCCTAAGCTTCTCCTCATTTTTTCTGAATTATTTCTTTATTCTGTTCTGGTTGAATGTTTATTTTTTCCTTCTGTTCCCAATCATTGATCTGAGTTCCAGTTTCCTTCCCTTCACTGTTCATTCCTTGTATATTTTTCTTTATTTCATTTTGCATAGCCTTCACTTCTTCCTCTATTTTGCATCTGCACTTTATCATTTCTGTGAGCATCGTGATTACCAGAACTCTGCATCTTATAGATTGGCTATCTCCTTATCGCTTAGCTCTTTTTCTGGAGCTTTGATTTGTTCTTTATTTTGGACAATATTTCTTTGTCTCAGAGCACTTGTTATGTTGTAAGGGGCAGAACCTTAGGTATTTGCCAGGGTGGGGTAACCCACTTCACTGTGTTGTGGAGCTATATGTTGGAGAGGGGTCAGAGAGGGAACAATGCCTCTTGATCAGCTCTTGCCCCACTTTCAGTCACTTCCCTGGCTACCCACAAGCAAATTGGTGTCGATTCCAGGGTGAGTGGGCTTGTGTATGTTCTAGGACCCCTTTGGCTCTCCAATGAACTCTCCTATGAGGCTGGGAGTTTCTCCTGCCACAACCCCCACAAGTTTTTACATCCAGAGGTTTGAAGCCTTTATTTCCCTGTGCTGGAACCCTGGGCTGTGTGGTTTGTCTCTCTCCCCAGTTGTTCCTCCTGGTTTATCTGTACACCAATGTGGGATACCCTGGTCCACCAGCAGCAGCTTTGCCTGCCCCAGTCAGCCAGCCGCCGCCTTGTCACGCACCCTTTCAACCCCAGCTGTCCATCTCCACCCCTCCTCCTTGTGTGGATGAATCGTTTGTAGCTTCTCGGTTGTCGGACTTCTATACAGTTTGATTTTCTAGCATTTTTAGTTGTTTTTTGTTTTTAAATTTGTTGTCCTTCTAGTTGTGTGAGGAAGCAAAGCGTGTCTGCCTATACCTCCATCTTGGCCAGAAGTCCCATTGTAGAATTTTAAACAAATAAATATCTTTGTTAAAAGTGTAAATGAGTTTGATCAGAGTTACTTTTGGTATTGATTGAATTTACATCACTTGCATATTAAGTATGGATAAATGGATGATTTTGAATACTTGTAATGATATTTATATTTTCCAATAATGAGCTTTCTTTTCTTCTACCTTTAGTACCTCTCCCTAGGAAATGATACAAAAGAGTATATAACGCTAATATGTAATTTATTTCCAAAAAGGAAAATTTAAAAATATTAGTTTTTATTTTTCATTGGTGATAACTAGCCTTTTTGTTATGCATAACAGAATGTAGAAAACAGTCTTTTAAATACCTTGTGGAGAAAAATGTCTGCATTGATTTGTAACTGCTGATTTGGCTAAATTTATTTCTTTTGACTCACAGAGTTATTTGCTCACCAAAATATTTTGTCTTTCCTTCATAGTAATAGAAACATAGCTTCGAGTTGCCCAGCTAACAATGGCATTTTTCTGCCTCCTTTGCAGCTATGCGTAACTATAAAATTAAATTCTAAATGCGCACCACTTCCAAGTCTGTGCCTACACACAGTGACCATGTACCCTGTACAGATTTTTCCGCTTTCCCAAAAATATGCTTATGCCAATTTGAGCTATGTACATCAGAATAATAACCAAGGGTAGGTAAACAAAAATGTGCAAGAAATCTTGGGCCTTGAAGAAGCATGAAGCAGAGTGGTACCACCAAACTGAACTGTTTAATTATGTCCTATTACATAACGGAAACAAGCTTTTATCTATAAAGCCACTGAAATTTTGTAGCTCCTTTCTAATACCAACTGAATGTTAGCCTAATTAATATATTAGCACTATTCTTTCTAAATGAGCTAAGAAAAAATGTTTGGGAAACATATCTATGTATCTATTGTTATTAAAGCAATTCTCTTCATGCCTGAGTTTGCTTATCCATATGACAAAGATGGGACAAATTTATCAACTCTGGTGTATTACTGATGAAAATGTATCAGCTCAAAACTAGACTATTCTGTGTGGTTGTGTATGTGTGCATGTGATTTTAAATTTTGGGTATATTCTCATAGAAAACTAGCTATATATACTGATGTTAACACTTCAACAGATTTTTATTGAATAGAATGTGTGTAAATAAAGCAAAGGTGGTAAAAAATTGACTAGTAATTTTATCTTATTGTTTTCCACCCTTTCCCAAATAAGCCTGTCTTCAAAATGATTAATCTTTATAACTTAGTGCAGAATAAAACATTAAAACCTTAAAAAATCTAGGCAGAATACAATGCTTTATTTTCAAAAGCAAAGCTGACCAAAAGTAATGAATTAATCTTTTTGAGATGGGTTTGATAATGAAGGGCGAGGGTGTATACTATGTCGGATTGTTAGCATAAAATATTGACAGTTATCTCTCCCTCCCATTTTCAGTAGTACTTTTCTTTTTTTTATTTTGGCTCACAAACTGTCTCTACAGCCAGCTGATTGAAGTTTAAGGGCACTTCAACATGAATGAGCAAAAATAGCCTGTATACATTTAGTAGAAGACTTGAGATAAGAGTATACTTTCTACATCCAATAAAAAAAAAAAAAGCTGATAGCATCATGGAAGACTATGTTACATTTGGTAATATAACATTTTAAATTAAAGTAGATTTTTCCAAATTGCTTTGTTAAACTACATGCTTGGGATTTTTTTACCCTACCTCAAAATGATACTTTTTTTAGATAAATAAATAAGAAGAATCTCCCCATAAATCATTGGTCTACCATGCTCTATGTGATTTACAGACTTAATCATCATCATTTATGAGGTAAGTATAATTCCTATCATATAAGCAAGTAAAGTAAGTACTAGGTTATGTGATTTACCAAAATCATGTCGGTAAGATGGGGCCCAGAATAGTATTCCAGAAATGTTTGGTGATTTCCACACTAAATAACTACCAGTTAATGAAAACAAAAATCCTGTTCATCAACATCTTTCACAAAAACACACCAATCAGCCTGTGTGGTGCTTTCCAGTCTAACATATTGATTCTCAGTTACTAAAAGAATTTATATTTAGCAAGTTTCTTAAGATATCCTCTATTCTAAGATTTTGCATTTTTTATCAGTATGATTCATTAAGGCACTCATATCTTCTGGCCTTCCTCCCACCACTGATTTTCACTACCACTTTACTGCAGACCAAACTTCTGGAACTCTTGTATTCTTCTTTTTAGCCATGAACTCTGTATATCATGTTCCCTCCCATTTTCATTGCTCCAAACAGAACCTTAAATTTTCTCTATTCTGGAATTTCATTGGTTGATCTTTCCACTCCTTTCCTAGACTCTGTGGTGCCAAAGTAGAAATATTGTCTCACCAGCTCTCGATATCCTGGCTATTTATTCTTCTGTAGTGCCCGTGGGGAAAATCCCAGACATGGACTGGATCTAAAAGTCAACATAGCCTTCTCCCTATATTTGGATAATGAGTCCTGCTACAGAAAATCTTAAAACTCTATGAGTTGGTCAGATTCATTGACTGATTTGAGCTGATCTTTCAGTAATTTCAAGACTTTTTACTTGTTCCTGTTCTTGGTCAACTTTTTCTATTTTCCTGAGCAGATATTCTAAATCTTCATACCCTTCCTCAGCCTTTTAGTCAACACTTTCTCTCTAACTCTCAGAGTGACACATCTGATAAAACTGAGGCCATCATATGTGAACCACTTTAACTTTAAATATACCCCCTTTTACAAATATGTTCATATTTCTATATTGTGGGAGGACACTGCTAAAATGGTTCCTAATGATACCTCCTTCTTGGTGTTCAGGCACTTGTGTAACTTCTTCCCCTAATGTGTGGGATGCGCCAAATTACTTGCCTTGCCTCTAAGGAGTAGAACATGGCAAAAGTGATGAAATGCACTTCTTAAATTATTAAAAAGTGAGAATTTTCTCTCTCACTCTCTCTCATTGGCTTGCTCATTTTGATGAAACAAATTGCCATATTGTAAACTGTCCTGTGGAGAGGTCCTCACAACAAGGAACTAAGAGAAACCTTTAGTCAAATGTCAAGGAACTGAGGTCCTCAGTGTGAGAGCACATAAGGAACTAACCCATCAAGCCAGATGAGGGGGTTTGAAAGCACACCCTTCCTCAGCGGAGCCTTGAAGGCTGTAGCCCCTGCACACAACTGGACTGTAGCCTGTGAGACAATGTGAAGCAAATGACTCAGCTAATATGTACCTAGATTCTAATGTACAGAAACTGACAGAGAACCAATGTTATTTCAAATTGTTAAGTTTTGGCACAATTTGTTATGAAGAAAATGATAACTAATACATAAACCATCTTTTTCTGTTAGCTTACAGTATAAGGTGCTCTAGGTCAGCCTCTCTACCTAGTCTCTTGATCACATGCCCTTCCAGACTTTGCTGTGTCACTTTTACTTTTTTTCTTCTTTACTCTTAACTTTTCTGTCCTCTTTTACCAAAATGAATTGCACTATGTCCTGTGTACTCACTGACAGATGCTTTATTTGTCTACTCTTCCATCTTATTTAAACTTTGTAAAAGATTATTCTGCTCTTGCTATCTCTAATTTCTCTCTTTTAATTCAAGCCTTCCAGTAACCTATTATAAACTAACTTCCATCTCCATCTGAATTTACTCTGGCAAATCCCATCATAGATATTCATATCATCATATCTAATGAATGATTTTCAGTATCCAGATTTTAACCTTTCTGTCTTTAACAACTGATTAAATGAATGAACATCACCTCTATTTTGAAAGTATTGATCCCTTTAATTTTCATGAAATATTTAAATACTTGTTCTCATTCTACCATGGTGAGCATTCTTTCTTAGTCTTTTTCACAGTTTCTCTTCTGTTTCAGTGGTTCTAAACTGGATATTATTCCCCAAAGAAACGTTTGGTAACGTGTGGAGGCATTTTGGTGAAAACCAGAGTGGGCTGCCAATGCTACTGGAGTCCAGTGGAATTTTGCCAAACATGACGCACTGCACAGGACATCCTCTCACAACAAAAGAGCCTAGGTGTCATTAGTGCTGCGGCTGAGAAACTCTGGTCTCTCTCGTATCTAAAATGTTTTTTTGCCCAACATTTTAATTCTTATCCACTTTTACCTGGGAAATCTTATCTGCTATTGTGGTTTCAATAACTGCTTGTATTCTGAAGATTGTCAAATGTACTGTTCCAGTACTGAACTCTGATATTTTAAATTTTAATATTCAATAGATATATTTAATTAGATGCATCAAAAGCTGGACTAAGTTACTATGTCCAGAGTTGTGGATAGATTTATCTTCCTCATCAGAAACCTAAAAAGTGTCTGCACAGCAAAAGAAACTGACAATGAAACAAAAAGACACCAACTGAATAAGAGAAGATATTTGCAAACAGCAGCTCCAACAAAGGTGTTAATATCAAAAATGTATAAAGAACTTACACAACTCAGCAACAAACAAATGAGAAATCCAATTAAGAAATAGGCAGAGGATTTGAACAGACACGCCTGCCAAGAAGACATACAAATGACCAAAACATATGTGAAAAGGTGCTCAATTTCACTAGCTATCAGGGAAAACTACCATAAGATACAAGCTCACATCGGTTAGAATGGTTATTATTAATAAGACAAGTGGTAACAAGTGTTGGAGACATGGAGAAGAAGGAACCCTCATTCGCTTCTCGTGGTTAAGTGGTACAGCCACTATGGAAAACAGTATGGAGGTTCCTCAAAAAATTAAGAAGAGTTACTGTATGACCCAACAAGCCTTCTTCCAGGTACCTACCCGAAAAATTTGAAAACATTTATATGTGCACCCCTATGTTCATTGCAACATTGTTCACAGTGGCCAAGACATAGAAACAACTAGAGTCCTTAAATAGATGATTGGATAAAGAAGATGTGAGATATATATATATATGTGTGTGTGTGCATGTATATATGTATATAGTTTATATGTGTATAGTTTTATATATATGATTTTATATATATAGTTTATATATATAATCATATATTTAAATACATATAATGTAAAATGAAATACTACTCAGCCATAAGAAAAGATGAAGTTCTGCCATTTGTGACAACATGGATGGACCCTGAGAATACCATGTTAAACAAAATAAGTCAGATAGAAAACGGTCAACAACCATATGATTTCACTCATATGTGGGATATAAAACTGAAAGCAACAAATCAACAAACAAGAAAAACCAGAGACTCAGTAGACATAGACTATGGTGTTTACCAGAGGGAAGGGGGTTGGTGTAGAAGTAAAGGGTAAAGAAGGTCAGATATATGGTGACAGATGATTTGACTTTGGATGGTGAGCACACAATGCAATATGAAGATCATGAATCATAGAAATGTACATTGAAACCTATATAATTTTATTAACCAATGTCACCCCAATACATTTAATAAAAATATTTCCTCCAGTAACCCTAAATCTGCCAATATCATCAATATCACTATGTGGTTGACCGATCCAAAATCTGAGATACTCTTCCCTCTCACATCCAATCCTCAATCCTGGACATTTACCCCATATGCCTGATTATGTTCCAAAATTTTTACTTGCCTCACTAATACCTACTTTTCCTTTTAGTCTCAGGTGAGGTGTCATCTCCCTAGGGGCACTGCCCTGGCCTTAGACAGGGCCCAATGTGACTCCTCTAGGAACCCTTAGATCCAAGTACTTTTCTAGCACAGTACTTAACCACATTGTGTTAAAAGCATCTATTTATGTTTTTGTGTCCTCTGGCAGAATTTATGTTCCTCTAAGTAGAAGTACCTATCTTATTTTTTGTGTGTATCCACAGAAATCTAGTATAATGCATGAGAACTAAGGAATTAAAAATAGTAGCTAATATAATTTAAGAGATTATCATATGCCAAGCAGTGCATCATTTTATTTAATTCTTCTAACAAAGCTTTCATACAGGTATTATTATTGTATCCATTTATAAATAAGTTAAACAACAATGAAGGTAAATAACTTGCCTAAATAACATTGCAAAATAAATAAAAGATTAAGATTTTAAAAGCTGTATTTCTAACTCCAGAACTGACCTTTTTATTCACCACATTATACTGATTCCTCTAGGATTATAATGGCTGTTCTGCTCTGGTCATGGTGTAAATTAGTTTGCTATTAACAAAATTAATTACATGCAATCAATAAATTAATATATAATACATGTGTTATACATAATAATATGTGCTATATATTGGTTAATATACCCATAGATATTGACATATGCTATATTGTTATTAATATAAATTGTATTTAATAAAATTACACATTTTAATATTTTTCAAAGTACTAAAATTGCAAAGCTAAAATTCAGACACCTAAAATGTTTTTAGAAAGGGTAATTTTTCTCTTCCATGTGCAACACACTTAAATCAGTGCTTCAGATGTTGCCTTGATCAAAGTTTGTTGGACTGAGATGGGAGGCTTTAAGATATCAGGCAACTGGTGATAGATCAGTGAAAACAGGAGGAAGATTTGCAGGTTAAGATAGAATTTAAATTTTGCTACTATAAATAAAGCACATAAGAGCTCCAAGAGCACCGTAGACCAATAGAACATGTTCTCACTGAAGCTGGTGGGCAACCGAGAACCTAGACCAGCCCAAGCATTCCCGAGGCAGAAGAAAGGGGGCAAGCGGATGTCCTGGCTGTGCAGAAGGAACCGATACTTAGTCTCAGGTCTAACCAAGGCCAGTGTTGGACCCATTTTTACGCTTCCAATACCACACTTCATGGGCTAATTTTTTACAACGTTAAAATAAATAATAAATGCTTGTTCTTTTCTGAAGATGCATTAAAAAAAAAACCCCACAGTTTTCTATTGTTTGTTGAAAAGCATTGGTGGTAGAAGAATATGTTCAGATGATTTGAGCTCCTGCTACATACCTGTTTCCTTACAATCTGGAGCAGAAATACTGTCAGGGGAAAGAAACATTTTCCATGACTTGTTTAACCTCTTTTTAAATAATTAGGGGTGCCGTGCAGTGATTTGTAGCCTCACTTACAGTTTGCTCCCATTTGTTTACCAGTTCTCTAATGTGTGTGAGGAGTTTGATAAATGGCTGATGCTCACAAAACACATTGGGCACTTTCCCCAGGAGACACCCATAGCCATAAAACAGACTTGAAATAACTCAGTTCATGCCTGCTCCCTACTCATGGTCCATCTGGAGAACTTTTAGGCTTAGAAATCGAGACGGACTATCCCCAGAAGCTGTAGAGACCAAGCACCTGGTTGAAAACCCATAACGTACAACAGTATAAGAGGCTTTATCATGTGTTTCTTGCTTCTCTTTGGTTTTAAATTAAAATCCTGAAGAAAGGTATATCACATAAAGGAAATAATACTTGCTATAGCCTTAGAGATTTTTCCTTCTATGATTTTGAACATCTCAGTGTTGAATCTGTAAAATGGGGGCCAATCATTTTTATTTTTCAAAGGATATATAAATATTATATATAATATATGTACTGTGGGTATTACATATTTTAACCTCTTTAAATCAAAGCTATTTACTTCCTTTACACAACTGAGCTTTTAGATAGGCAAAACAGGAAAACCTCAAAGTGGAAATGGCATTACAAAAGCCAAAAAACAAAAATCCTTTTAACTGTAGGCAATAAAAATTTTTATTATCTAAATATATCATTTGTCATACCAGCTCATTAGGATAGCCTTACAAACAGATGTATTAACAAAGTGCTAGATACATCATAGATGCTTAGTAATAGCTTACGACTGTGAATGAAACCTGAAGAAGAGTCTGGACCCTGACTTTCTCCTTAGAGTCTCTTCTGCTTTACTTAGAGGTCAGAGAAGAGGCTATGAGGACAGAGGATGCTCTGGGCCTTCTCAGATCTGGGTTTTGTCAGTACTAAAATCACTGCGGCATGAAAAATACACTTTCTGGACTCACAGACTTTCTTTATTAAAAATAAATTAGTATACTCCTTTTGATGGTTATAAAAATAATTCCTTCGTTGCAGAAAATTTATATATATAGACAGGAATAAAACATAAAATAAATATCACCTGTAATTCCATCAACCTGAGAAAAATATTTGTTAAAATCTGTTTTTGTAAATGTTTTCTTTCTTCATGTGGATATGTATCTATTTGTACTTAATTATCTGCCTATCTGTCTATCCATCTGCTATCTATCTATCTAGCCATCCATCCACATATATTAATAATTACATTACATGTATTATATATATACATTAAACAGAATTTAATAACTTTACACTTAAAAATAAATTATGAAAACTCCTTAAAATAGTAAATACTTTTTTAAACCATCACTCAATATTTTCATAATATTTCATACTCTCTATATTTTAGCTTATTCCTGATTGTCTAATGTGGGTATTTTCTATTCATTAATACTATAATTTATGCTTAGTAATATCTATATGAAAACATCTCCGTGCATATATCTGAATATTTGCTTAAAATAAGTTCAATTACTGGATCAGAAGATAGAAACTTTGAAGAATAAATTTGTATTCGGTATGTTATCCTTTGTAAATACACTTGTAGCCTATTATTTACCTTTTAATTACTTTAATATAAAAAATTTTACAGGTACATTGTTAAATATATCAGTTTTTCCCTTTTAGAATTCTGTCTCTGTTTTATACTTGAAATGATCCTACCTATTCTGAGTTTATACTTATTTTATAGTTTTGTAACTTGACTTATTTTATAGTGGTGAATTTTACACAAAATATCTCAATACCCGTGGCAATCTCTTTGGTGTTGGTGTGAAACAGTAATACAATTTTCTTTGCTTCAGAGACCTAATCAATTTCCTCAACACAGATGAACTAGATCTTTCTTTCCTCATTGATTTAAACATCTACCTTCATCATTGACTAAATTCTTATTATATTAAGACCTCTTCTTGTTGTTTTCTGTTCCATTGATCTATTGTTCTATGAAGTTATCTGTTTAATTATTAATTTTTTATCCACTTGCACACACCTTGCTGCACAAGATTGATCTACTAACCAGCAGCATCACCATCATGGGAGCTTGTTAGAAATGCAGACTCATAGACCCACTTAATCAGAATCTCTGTGTTATTCATATGTACATTAAAGTTTGAGAGGAACTGGTATACAACTGTTCCTTTAGCCATTAAGCCAATTTTTGCTTTCCTGGCTGAATGACAAAAGAGTATGCTGAGGTTAGGAGGATCTGCTAAGCTAAATTTTCTCATTGGTTCACTGCATTTTTAAAAAGGCACTCACACACACAGACAAAAGGGATACTTTTGCATACCTCTGTTGTCATTCCAGCAAGTTCTCTTGTATTGTGAGACCACTTTTTAAAATAAAACTCTTGCTTCCTGAGGCTTCTGCTTTATTTTTCCCCCCTTACAGCTAACTTAATCAGAAAAGACTAAACAAAAATCATAATTCAAGAAATCAAAAGTGTTTCAACCCAGGTACTTAAATTTTTTAAATGTTAGCTTTTAATGAAATAAAATGGCAATTCCAGTCAAGTTTATGAAATATAAGACTCTGCAGAATTTAATAGTTTTTCAGTGAACCATTTGTCTGCTACTATTGAAATGTAAGCATTAAAGCAATGTAAAACTAACTAAACCCTTACAAAAAAAAGAAGAAAAATTTTCCTTCTTGTTTTACCAACACTGTTATTATCACATAGTGTGTTTCACATGATAAGCCATTCATTAAAGCATCACCTACTGTTTTTTAACTCCTCAGAACCAGCTAGAACATGATCTGTCTCTGCATGAAGACGTTGGACCTCTGACCTTTTCTGTAGCTATTCCAGGCAAGTATAATAAACACAGTTCACTGGGTTTCTGTAAATCTCTGATTATGTTTACTGTGGAATCCAAGTGTTCCTCTCTGACAGAAAAATTATGGTTGATTTTCAAATATTATGTACAAACTCTAGCTACTAAGCATTCCATAATGAGCACTTTGGCAATTTAAAGCCAATTAGGGTTCCCACTAGGCAAGGACAACATGCACTGCAAGGAGAGATGGTATGTTGTTAATAGAGAATATTCACCAAAAATTTAAGATAAATCCAGAGCTTTACTTATTGTAATTTGGGGAAAATGTGTATTGTATTGGAACTTTGTGTCCATATTAAACTCTCCTTTTCCGTTTTTCAAATCTTATGTTATTGAAGCAGGCTAATGAATGACAGTCCAGAATCCAGAGTTGGTTCTTAGGGGCACACCAATTGCAGGGAAAGGTTTACCTTTCACAGTGTCATCTCTGACTGGGCAGTTTAACATGTCCAGCAATGGCCAGAGATTAATATAACAGCTTATTCAAATGAAGAAAGAATTTTTATTTTCATCCATTCACAAAATTGAATCAGAATTACATTGATCACATATGTCAAAGAACCAAGAGGTTAGTTACTAACTCATGATAGGCAAGATATCTGTTTTATTTATTTAATTATATAGCAACATACACATTATTAAAAAGTTCAAAGATATAGATAAACATAAAAATATAAAAATTATCATTTTTTCTGCCGTACAGAGATAACCATGGTTAACTATGGTCTATATCGCTTGACAATATATACATATGTGTGTGTGTGTGTGTGTGTGTGTGTATATATATATGTAAATAAATATATATATATCACAAGGATATGTATGATACATAAAGGACTTCATACAGTTATAGTATATATAGTACATATAGTATATGCCACATATAAGGTTACACACAGTTACGGTTATA
This sequence comes from Mormoops blainvillei, assembly GCA_004026545.1. Classification (NCBI taxonomy): domain Eukaryota; kingdom Metazoa; phylum Chordata; class Mammalia; order Chiroptera; family Mormoopidae; genus Mormoops; species Mormoops blainvillei. The sequence goes on along the minus strand of PVJD01001594.1, from coordinate 173,757 downwards.
AATTTACATATATACATATACACATATACATATATTTGTTTATGTGAGGTTTAAACTGTCATATGTATGGGCATGCATATGTAGTATACAAGTGCATATGTCATATATGTATGTATGTGTATATAGTCTTTTTAAAATATTTTATTTATTTTTAGAGAGAGGGGAAGGGAGGAAAGAAGGAGGAGAGAAACACTGATGTGCAAGAGAAACATCAATCAGTTGCCTCCCACAGGCCCCAAACCAGGGACAAGGCCTGCAGCCCAGGCATGTTGCCCTGACTGGCAATCAAACCAGTGACCTTTCAGTTCAAGGGATGACACCCAGTCTACTGAGCTACACCAGTCAGGGCTGTGTATATATTTTGGGTGTCTGTGAGTATATATATAATTTTTGTTAACTTGTTTTTAAAAGTAATATATCACATACACATTTCTGTGTCAAAAGATAATATCACTTTTAGTGATACTTCATTGTAAAAATTTTACTATCATTTGTTTCACTGTTAGACATTTAAGTTGTTTTTGAGTTTTCTTTAATTATCATAAACAAGATAATAATGAAAATTATTTATATAACTATTTGATTATTTCCTTAAAAATAATGGAATTATTGGGTCAGTGACTACGTTTTTTCTGCTTTATGAGATATATTACTACATTATCCTCCAAAAAGTTGGTATTAATTTGCCTTGCTCCTGACAATGTATTAGAGTAAACTTTCTTACCTAAACTAAAATAGATGTTATAATTAAAATATTGTTAATTTGTTAAACCCAAAACTAATATATTCATTACTAAGAAAGCTGAAATTTTTTCAAATGTTTCTTCCTATTTTTCCATTATTTTATTGATTTTGTCATTTGATTGGAGGACTTTTTTGTACATTAAAGAGATTACCTAAGACATATTACACCTATAATAAACATTTTTACATTTTTCATTTGCCTTTCTCTTTGGGGTGGGATTTTTGTTTTGTGTTATGCTTTGCCAATCAGAAAAAAAAAATTTATGTGGTCAAATAGATCAATCTATTATTTTGTGATATCATACTATTAAACAGTCCTTTTACCTTACAATTTTAAAAACACCAGCCTGTTTTTGTTTCTTCCCTTGTGCATTATTTTTTGACATTTAACTCTCATGTTTATCTCAAAATTACTGTGATGCCAAGAGTAAAGTAAGGACATTTTTTCCAGATAGTTAATTATTGTCTTATTACTATTTATAAATCTGTTTTTATACCTTTGATTTGAAATATCATCATCTATGATACAGACATGTATTATACACATATACACGATTTTGTTTCTCAGCTTTCTTCTTTCTTCCATGGGCATCATTCTAGAATCCATTCCTCACTATGATAATTATTATTATCCTTTAGTATATTTCAATAGTTTATAGTGAGATTTTCTTACTCATTATGTTTAATTTTTAGAATTTCATTGCTGCTTTTATTACCTGATTATTTTTCAAATAATATTTAGAACATTCTCCAAAAGGAACACAAATTATTTCTAATTTGAGTGAACTTGCATTACATTAGGCGAAGTTGGATATCATAGTCTTCTTATACTAGAACATAGACTTATTTTGAGTTATTTAATTTTCAGTTTCTCAATAAGTGCATAGTTTTCTACATATAAATTCTGCATCTCTGATTAGTTTTATCCCTAGATACATTATATATTTATGTTAATCTTAATGGGTTTCTGTTTATTCACTTGGTATACAGGAACAATTATTTTTCTGCAAGTAAATTTTATAATATGTCATGTACAAAACTCTCATCTTTAGACATAATTCTTTCCCACTTGATTTACTCAGATTTTCTAGAGACATTATGATAGGTTTAATTTTCAAGGGATTAATAACCAGATGTCAAGAATATAACTTTTAAGATCCATGCTACCTGATGAGAGATTTCTTAACCTAATTCATTTCTGGTAAACTCAGTCACATCAGTGTTTTCTTTTCCTTTAGGTTTAAACTCATCCAACTCATGTTTAGTCATTTCCTCTATTCTAGTATCTGTTGTTGAGAGGGTTTCATATGGCATCAAGTAGAGGAACAGCCCCCATAGTTTGAGACATCTGTTCCCTACTGACACATTGTGACAGTCCCTTTCCCCAGTCACTGGTACTCTGGTAGTCACGTAAATATTCCATTTTCCCTTTGTCCTTAATCACATGGTGCATCCTGCCAATCCGTATGTGCATTCTATCATGATAATATAGGGATGTCTCTGGGCTACAGCTGTCTCGCTTCCCTCTTCTCTCTCACTCTGTCCCTCTCCTGCCCCATATACCTCAACCAGCCCTCCACACTCTGCTGCCCGGATAACCTGTGGCCTGGGCAAGTCTGAAAGGCCATTGCCATCATGTGCAATTGAGAGAGCTTTATTTCATAATTAACTTCTATTAATTTGTATTTAAGGACAGTTAATTCAAATGCATAATATGTTTAAGACCATGAAATACTGTAAAATAATTTTTCAAATAAAATGTAAACTCTAAACTACAGAGAGCAAGCTTTTAAAAAATTGTATTCTGAATGACTAATAGCCATATTTTGTTGAACTACCAAAAAATATTTGCCAGTATTTCATTTAGACTCTGTAACATCATAAATATTTATTTTACTTTTGGTGGTAAAGATAAGATCCTGTAGGTAAGAAGAGCATTAACATCTCCCACTTTTTAAAAATTTAATTTATTTATTTTTAGAGAGAGGGAAAGGGAGGGAGAAAGAGAGGGGAAGAAACATCAATGAGCAAGAGAAACATCGATCGGCTACCTTTTGCACGTCCCCAGTTGGGGACCCGGCCCCCAACCCTGGCATGTGCCCTGACTGGGAATCTGAACGGCAACCTTTCCGTCGACAGACCAGCACCCAGTCCGCTGAGCCACACCAGCCAGGGCCCACTTTTCTTGTAAAAGCAAATACTCCTTCTATTTGTAAATTACTACACTAGGTGCCTACTGAATTACTATGGTTATTAATAAGCATGTGAACATTGCTAATAAACTATAATAGTAATAATAGCTGACCTCTTATTCATGAGCATCTAGATCCATAGATCCTGCTACATGCGTTCTATGTGTTAACTTAAGATATAGATTTTTTGCAAACCTATTCACCTGCTTTTATTATCTGCAAGAGGAAACTCAATGCAAAAAAATCCAGGAGTTTGACAAAGGCGCACGCGTGATAGATAGAAAATGGGTATACCATTGTAGTAAGTCATTGCTCCTGCCTTTAGAATTTCCGTCTAATCAAGCACAGGCTCTGGAGCCACATTGCTCAGGTTCAGATGCCAACTCTGTCATCTCCTGAGTGTGTGAACTCAAAGGAGTTACTTAACCTTTTCTAAGTTTCTCTTCTTTAAAATGCAAATAATAGTTTTAAACTCCTAGCTTGGTTTGAAGACTAAATTAGTTCATACAAGTGACATATTTGTTGGCACATGCTTAGGAATCAATAAATGTTAGCTGTTAGAAATACAATTATGTAACTGAAAGTATAACTGTATCATAATTATGCAAATTACTAGTATGAGCATATAATTATATTTATTAATATTTCTGCTAATCCAACAATTTTGTTATAGTATGGGTTCAGTCATTTCTCCCATGGGATGTAATATTTACTGATCCTTTCTCTTGTAATTCACTTTAATTCTGTAAGATAGATGTTAATCATGCCATACAGAAGTCACAATTGGTCTAGCTGTGTGCTAGGAACATGAAGAATTTTTAAATATAACTTTATAGTTTATAACTCACTTTCACATTCTCAGAGTCATTTACCTATATATTCCCACAAGAAAATGTTGCAATAAAATGCTTCATGAGTGTGTTCATTTTAAGTGAAAATGTACTTGAGACTTTGGGGCTTGAGAATTGCCTTTTATTTATTGGTCCAATAAAAAATATCATATTATCTACTTCATCTACTTTTTCCGCAAGGTGCAATATTGTTATGAATATATTCTGCATGCATTTATGGATTTTATCTTTATCAAATTCAACTTAAATAGCAATTTAATCCAAGAAATCTGGTTCAAATGGGAAAAAATAGGATGTGATCATTTTATATTTCTAAAAATCTGCTTTATTTTACTTGGAAATGGTATTGTGGCTGTTTTCAAATCTGTGCTGTTTGTTTGAGAATATTATGTCTAGATTTTCATATAGGTACCTTTAAAATGTATTTTATTGAGATGTTTTCTTTGTTTACCTCTCACCATTTCTAATAGTTTTCTATTTCTTATGTCTAAATGTACCTTTATCTTATCACCAAGTGCTGATCTCATTTTGAACTTGATTTCGTTTTAGTCCTGTTAGTCAATAGAAATAGCCTTACATTAAGTAACTTGAATTAACCTGTCATTTCTGCCTAAGGAATAACTATTAATATGATTAAAATACTAAGTCACTCTTTTGGCAGGGGTGCCAATTTCAATTGACACATACAATTTTGCTCTTATCTTTGCAGCTTCACTGAACCCTCATTATACGATAGAAGTTTTAACATGACAACACGAGATTGAAAATCAAATTTTGCCAAAAGTGGTCAGGACTCCTGTAAGAGCAAAGTTTCAAATTCTGATGTCAACAGTTGCTTTTGAGAAAACTTAAATGAGTGAAGTTAACATAACACCAACAGAGAGTGAAGAGGATCCCAGGATCAGGAGAATGGATACCTCATTAAAAGGACAGCTGCTATGAAACTCACTTGCTGCCAAGAAACAATATGTTTATTGATGCCAGCTCTTTCATTTTCTTTTCTGGAAATTTAGATTTTTTTAAAAAAATGCAAAATCTCTCAATTTTAAACACTTGTAATGAATTCAATATACTTTGAGACACTGTGGTTCACAAACGCGCCCTTGCTGCGGCCATATGTGGCACACAGGCATCTAGTTAGTGAATTTTGTTTGGAGGCAATCTCATTTATAAGACAGAGTTACAGCATAGGGCCTAGCAGAAGTTCCACGTGTTTGCAATTGAAAACCTCTTCTGCTTACAGGTTCTCCTCCCCTTACATCAAATAACATCAAATTCTCTGAAGATTTCATGCAGGAAAATAAATGTAGTTTATAAACCACGTGTCTGTAATTTCAAACTTAAATATTTTCTTTTATGACTCCCTCTAAACATAATTTCCTAATGAGAACCAATCCCTTTAAATATTTTGCTTGCTATATGTATCTCCTCAGTCCATATTAAATGTTTTATTTAGTTCAGAAAAGAAAGTATTATTTCTTCTTTCCTGCTTTGCCCCTTACCACTTTCAGATGTATAGCCATATTAAAGGCTAATTAAAAGACTAGATTAAAAATATAGCATTAAAGAAACATAATCACAGACTTCACTCAAATATGTGTCAGCCATAGTGAGAAGTCCCTAAACAGCTAGACTGGAGGCTCAAAACTATGGTTGGTCACAGCTCTTTCAACTAGTACACAAAAGTGTAGCCTGCAATCACCACACAAAACATCCTAATGATGATTTTAGTGACGAGCCACATAGACAGAGTGGGTGCTTTTCAGATTATTATATTACCTTTAAAACTTTGCAGGCCTAGAGTGCTGACTGAATTTGCTTGGCTAATTTAACTCATTTGTCTCAGCCTCTTTTCCTATCAATTCTCCAGCTTTTGAAAACAAAACATTTTTTATCCTCTCTGCACCTCCCTTCCCGGGCTTTCTTTCTGGCTTAAGTTTTGCTTTGGTTATTTCATCTTTATGTAGTAACCTAATTTCATCCAAAGCTTAAACCTTTCCCTTGTTTAAGAAAAGTTTTCAATTTGTTGTCAGCTTACTGGTTCATATGCCATAAAAAATAAATAAATAAAAACCATGACTGATGTTGTGGGAACATTCCAATCGTTAGTGCTGTTACCAGACTTTCCACAGTTATTCAATATCTTAAAGTTATTCATTTTCCCTCTGGGTGCATTTTTTGGACTAAAGTAAAATATTTGACATAAATATTTACTTCTCCTATTAAATTAGCAATTATTTATAAAGGAAATAAAGCCAACGCATGCCTTACTTTTCACGTATCACCACATGACTAATATTGCAGATTTTCTTTCTCATTTCTGACCTTATCATGCTCTCCCAACTATTGTAGGTAGAACAGAAATCATCACCACCACTTTTCAAGAAGGAAACTGATGAACAATGGATGGAAGGCAATGTAGTTAAAAAAAAAAAAAGTGAGTGTTGCCAGGTGAACAGACAATTGGCCGCATATGTCCTCAAGGACAAGGTATTTGGATGTTAAAAGAACCTTGGAAAAATTCACAGATCCCACTGAATGGTGGGATAACAACAACTTACAATGGTAATAGCTGCAAGGATCCTGGGTTTTTTTGTTGTTTTTTTTTTCATAGCTGCAATGATGGTACCAGAGATTTGATTCTCCACTAATTTCTCAGGTATGATTTAGTTACCTTTAGAATTAACACCCTTTCCCTTTTCCCTCTTAGATACTATGCTCCAATCTTCCCAAAACAGTCTTGTCATACTGTATACCTTATGTTTATATTTGATTTTTTTTGGATTGAGACCCTGACCTATCTTATTAAATTCAAACTCCTTCATTTTCTGCTGAAGAGGTAAGGGCACTTGGTACCACCGTATGTTACCACTTCAGTTTTTGTTTGTTTGTTTGTTCATGTACCCACTCATAAAACCCCTGCCGATAATTATAAGCCAAAAAATAATTTCAGTCACAGGAATTAAAAATATGAATGATATCCATTCCATAGCTTTAAATGTTCCCACTTCTAGGGTTTCAGACATGAAAATGGGCTGGCACATAGGGAGGTGAAGTGAAAGCTGAAGATGGAATTTAATGTCATGCTAAGACATTTACGTTTTTTCCTAAGGACAATGGGTAGACTTCGAAGCTGTGAAAGACGGAGAGAGAAGCAGATGTACATCATGTAGTAAAGATAACTTGTGGAAGCACAGAGGAGAAAGCGAAGAGGGGAGAGCAACCAGGGATGCCATGTAGGAAGATAATGCAAAAGATCACACTAGTCCTTACCAGCCTGATTTCCAAAGCCAATCAGATTAATCACTCTCTTGCTTATAATCCCAACATCCTTGCCTCTCTTCCTGCTTTATTGTAATCACAATAGTGGGTTAATTCAACTCTCTCCGTGCTCTATGCCTGCCCATGGCTGGACAAAATCACATAGCTTAATACTTGTTCTTGCCTTAAATTCATACACAAAAACCTTCATGTTTGTCAGACAAACATTCTTTGTGTTTTTTCACCTCACTTTTCTAGATTACGACAACTTTCTCTCTTCTTGTAACTCCAACACCTTCCCCACAATAATACAATCAATTGATTACCAGGCTTCCTATTCTGGTGAAAAACTTGAAGCAGTAAAAAGAAAATTTTCACAAAATACCACACCTACTCACCTAGCAACTGAAACCACATAGTCCCATTACTAATCATATGTGCGCGATAGTGTTACTGGATAGGGGACCTGGCCCTGTGTGGGTCTGCCTAGGGCCAGCTAGTAGTGTTTGGTTCCTGGCTTTGTGCAAGAAAGATGTCACAATACAAGTCCAGGCGATCTGGAGATTATGTTAACTAAAGCTGGGGACGGTGAAACAACGAAGGGCTTAGCGCAGAAGAAGCAACAAGAGAGCCCAGGTTGGACTCCTTTAACTCACTTGGAAGTCTGAGAAAAGGCGGCCTTGGAGACAGGTTCAGGAAATTAGCCTGGGACAAGCTGCTCCTGCCCATTGCTCCCTTGGTTGCAAGTCTCAGGGGGACTCTTAGAGTTTAGGAGATGCACACCTGTGAGGGAAATAGTGGGGGGAAGGGAAAGGTGAAGGCGTGCCTCCCGCAGGGAGAGTATACACTGGGTCTTTTGTTTTGAGGGGTTTTATTTTTCTCCTGCAGGCAGGAAGCTTAGGGAAGGTTTCAAGTGAGTGTTTCAGCAGAATAGTCATCAGTTTCCTAGGTGTACTCTTTCAGGGGTGCGGTCACTCTTGATTGATCAGTGCCAGGACAGGGGTGGTTAGTTACTGCAACTAGTCCTGGCTTTGCCCACCTGGTTGTGCTGCTTTTCTGGGCCTGGAGATGAAACACAGCTGAGGCCTGGGTGTTATCTCTAAGGAGGTGACCTGCATTTGGCTATAAATTGCATGGCCAGATTGTTCAGCTGTCTCTGTTTCCTCATTCAATTTACCAAGAAATTTTCCTAGCTTCTTACCGAACTGTGTCAATAGATATTTACGTGTGGATGGATGGAGCAATATTTATATAGACAGGTGTAGACGTAGACAAGCACAGATACAGACATAGTAACTGGTGTTCCTCTTTACACTCAGTCCCTGTGTTTGCGTACGAGGCCCTGTCCTTTTTCACTCCAAGATATCACACCATCAATTCTCTCATACAAACACAAGCTTCTCTCTCTCTAGATACTCCCATCATTATATAAAAGGTTGTTATCTTTTTCCATCTTAGTCTGTCTTTACACCCTACTTCCCTTTCCTGTTACTACTCCAGTACTAGGCTCCCCTTTACAGGAAATGTTCTCATGAGTGTTGCTCAAACTTGCTGTCGCCAGTTTCTCCACTCCCATATTCTCCGAAGCCCACTTGAATAAAGTGGTTAATTAGAAACACCATAAAGCTGCTTTGTCAAGCTCATCTATTATCTCCACACTGCTATTTCCTAGTTCTCAGTTTCTCTCATGCTTGACTTAGAAGCACTTTCCTCAGTCATCTTCCAGGATACCACCATTTTTTGATATTTTTCCCACCTCACTGTTTGCTTCTTTCCAGATTCTCTTAGTACTTTCTCTTCCATTCCTCAGCTCTTAATGTGGTTGCCAAAGGACTAGTCTCTTTTGGCCTATATTCATTCCCTCCCTTGAAGGCCTCATTTAGGCTCATAGCTCTCTCTGTTTTGGGTTTTTTTTTTATTTTATTTTATTTTATTGGATTTACTAGGGTGATTTTTTTTTAACAAAATTATATAGGTTTTAGTTGTACGATTGTATGATACATCATCTGTATATTGTATTGTGGGTCTACCGAAAAAAATCAAGTCTCCTTCCATTACCATTTATCCTACTTTACCTTTCTCTATATTCCCCCACCCCCCGATCCCCTCTGGTAATCACCATGCTGATGTCTGTGTCTATGAGGGTTTTTTTTTTTTTGCTTGTCTGTTTGTTTTTCACTTAATCCCTTTATGTTTTCCACTCAGCCCATGAACCCCCATCCCCTCTGACACCTGTCAGTCTGTTCTCTGTATAAATTCATTTCCATTTTGTTAGTCTATTTTGTTCATTAGATTCCACATATAAGCAAGATCATATGATATTTGTTTTTCTATTACTAGATTTATTTCACTCAGCATAATACTTTCCAGGACCACCCATGCAGTGGGGAAAGGTAAGTTTCCTTCTTTTTAACAGCTGAGTAGTATTTTATTGTGTAAATGTACCATAGCGCTTTTTTTTTTTCCACTCATCTACTGATAGGCACTTAGGCTGCTTCCAAATTTTGGATATTGTAAAGCTGCAATGATCATTGGGGTGCACATATTCTTTCATATTAGTGTTTTGAGTTTCTTCAGATATGTATCCAGAAGTGGAATTGCTGTTTCATAAGACAGTTCCATTTATAAATTTTTTGAGGAAGCTCTGTAAGTTTTCCACAGTGGCTGCACCAAACTGCATTCCCACCAGCAGTGCACAAAATTTCCTTTTCTCCACATCCTCGCCAACATTTTTATTTGTTGATTTATTGATAAAAGACATTCTGACTATGTGAGGTGATATCTCCTTGTGGTTTTAATTTGCACTTCTCTGACGGTCAGTGATGTTAAGCATTTTTTCATATATCTATTGGTCATCTGTATGTCCTCTTTGGAGAAGAGTATATTCAGGTCCTTTGCCAATTTTTTAAATTGGATTGTTTGTTTTATTGATGTTGAGTTTTATAATTTCATTATAAATTTTGGAAATTCACCCCTTATCAGATGTATCATTGGCAAACATGTTCTCCCATTCAGTGGGTTATCTTTTCACTTTGTTGATGGTTTCCTTTGCTGTGCAAAAACTTTTTAATTTTATGTAGTCCCATCTGTTTATTTTTTCTTGTGTTTCCCTGCCCAAGGGAAGATATCAGAAAAAATACTGCCATGAGAAATAGCTGAGACTTTACTGCCTATATTTTCTTCTAGGATTTTTATGGTTCAGAGTCTTCCATTTAAATCTTTAATCCATTTTGAGTTTATTCTTGTGTGTGGTGTCAGAAACTGGTCTAGTTTTATTGTTTTGCATGTATTTGTTTAATTTTCTTAGCATCAATTATAAAACAGACTATTTTTAACCCATTGTAGGTTTTGCCTACTTTGTCAAATATTAATTGACCATGAATGTGTGGGTTTACTTCTGGGCTCTCTTTTCTGTTCCACTGATCTACATGTCTGTTTATATGCCAGTTTTTTTGCTGTTTTGATTATTATGGCCTTGTACTATAGTTTGATATCAGGTAGTATAATTCCTCTACCTTTGTTCTTTTTTTCAAGATTTCTGTGGCTATTAGGGGTCTTTTGTGTTTCCATATAAATTTTTTGAATATTTATTCTAGTTCTGTAAAATACTCCATTGGTATTTTGATAAGAATTGCATTGAATCTATAGATTGCTTTGGGTACTATGGATATTTCAATGATGCTAATTCTTTCCATTCATGAACACAGTATATACTTCTACTTACTTGTATCTTTTCAAATGTTTTTTTCTTCATTGTCTTATGTTTTTCTGAGTACAGGTCTTTTAAATCCTTGATTAAATTGATTCCAAGTTATTTTATTTTATTTTTGATGAACTTATAAATGAAATTGTTTTCTTAATTTCTCTTTCCAATAGTTCATTATTGGTGTATAAAAACACAACTGATTTTTGGATATTTATTTTGTATCCTACTATTTCACTGAGCTTATTTATCAGATCTAGCAGTTCTTTTGTGAAATCTTTAGGGTTCTCTATATACAGTATTATGTCTTCTGCAGATAATGACAGCTTTACTGCTTCCTTTCTAATTTGGATGCTTTTCATTTCTTCATCTTGTCTGACTGCTGCATGTAGGATTTCCAGTACTCTGCTAAATAAGAGTGGTGAAAACAGACATCCCTGTCTTGTTCCCATTTTTAATGGAAACACTTTTAGTGTTTTCCCACTGAGTATGATGTTGGCTGTGGGTTTGTATATATGGCCATTATTACACTGAGGTATGTTCCCTCTATTCCCACTCTTCTGAGATTTTTTTTTTATCATAAATGGTTGCTGATTTTTATCAAATAATTTTCTATTGTTTTGATCATGGATTTTGATCATTTATTTTGTTTATGTACTGTATCACATTTATTTATTTGCAAAAAGTGGACCAACCTTCCATCCCCATGATAAATCCCACTGGATCATGGTGTATGATCATTTTAATGTGCTGCAGGGTCCAGTCTGCTAATATTTTGTTGAGGATTTTGCACCCGTATTTATCAGTTACATTGCTCTGTAATTTTATTTCTTTGTAGTATCTTTATCTGGTTTTGGAATTAGGATAGTCTAGCCTTGAAAAATGAACTTGGGAATCTTCCTTCCTCTTGAATTCTTTGGAATAGTTCAAGAAGATAGTTGTTAGTTCTTTGAATGTTTGGTAAAATTCACCTGTGAAGCCATCAAGTCCAGAATTTTTGTTTGTTGGGAGTGTTTTGATTACTGCTTCAATTTTACTAGATATAATCTATCTGTTCTGATTCTTCCTGATTTACTTTTGGAAGATTGTATGTTTCTAGGAATTCATCCATTTCTTTAAGAATGTTTAAATTGTTGACATATTGTTGTTTGTAATTTTTTCTTATAATCTGTTGTATATCTTTGGTGTTAGTTGTGACTTTTCTTTCATATCTGATTTTATTCATTTGGCTCCTCTCCTTTTTCTTTCTTGATGAGACTGTTCAAAATTTTGTCAATCTTGCTTATCTTTTCAACAAACCAGCTATTGATTTCATTGATCTTTTGTATTGTTTTTTAAACTGTATTATATTTATTTTTGCTCTGGGCTTTATTATTTCCTTTCTTCTACTCATTTTTGGCATTGCTTGTAGTTCTTTTACTAGTTTCTTTAAATGTAAAGTTAGTTTGTTTATTTGAGGTTTCTTTTGTTTCTTGGGATAGGCCTATAATGCTATGAATTTCCCTCTGAGGACTGCTTTTGCTTTTTCCCATAGATTTTGGGTTGTTGTGTTCTCATTTTCACCTGTTCCAAGATAGCTTTTGATTTCTTCCTTGATTTCATTGCTAACCCATTCATTGTTTAGTAACATGTTATTTAGTTTTCATATGTTTGTATATTTTCAGTTTTTTTCTTGTGATGGATTTCTAATTTCATACATTTGTGGTAGAGAAGATACTTGATATAATTTGAATTCTCTTACATTTATTGAAACTTGTTATGTGGCCCAACATGTCTTCTATGCTAGAAAATGTTTCATGTGCACTTCAAAAGAATGTATATTCTGCTGCTTTGGAGTGAAATGCTCTAAAGTTATCAATTAAACCCATCTGATGTAGTGTTATATAAAACTGCCGTTTCATCAGTGATTTTCTGTGTGGAAGCTTTATCCATTACTATCAATGGGGTGTTAAAATTTCCTATTATGACTGTATTACTGATGATTTCTCTTTTTATGTGCATCAAAATTTGCTTTATATATTTAGGTGCTCTTCTCTTGGTTGCACGAATATTTAAAGGGTCATATCCTCTTGTTGGATTGCTTCTTTTGTAATTATTTTGTGTCCTTCCTTGTTTCTCTTTTTAAATATTATATATATATGCGAGAGGAGAAGAAAGGGAAAAAGAGAGGGAAGCAAATACCCATGGGAGAGAGAAGCATTAATTGGTTGCCTTTGTATAGGCAACCCAACAGGAAACAAAACCCATCCCCCAGCCATGTGTTCAGACTATATATTGAACCAGCAACCTTTTACTTTGCAGACCTATGCCCAACCAACTGTTCCACACCATTCAAGGCTTTCCTTGTATCTTGCTACAGAGGTGGGAAAAAGTCAGTTTTCAGTTTTTTGTATGAAAAAAAGATGTGCAGATTAAGATTATAACAAAAAAGAATAAACTCTGTGATTTGCATATTCATAACCATAAACCTAGTTTTTTCCACCTCTGTTAACTTTTGTTTTAAGGTCTACTTTGTGAGAATTAAATATTGCTACCTCAGCTTTTTTTTCGTTTCTATTTGCATGAGGTATCTTTTTACTTTTATTTTGTGTATATCTTTCATCCTGAGGTGGGTCTCCTGTAGACAGCACATACAGTGTCCAGCAGAAAGTAATGCCTGCTTGAGTGTGGTTGGTAGGGTAATAATACGGGGGTAAGAATTTATATTTTTAATTTGATCATTTCACCTAAAATATCATATGGTGTGCTTGAGAGTAATATTGTTATGTTACAGAATTACATGCCTATGATTTTGTAATAAACGATTTTGTAATTAAAAAGGGGCATTATCGGTGCCAGACCTTGTATATAGGTCTAGCTTTTGTATCCATTTAACTACTCTATTATTGAAGCATTTAAGCCATTTATATTTAAAGTACTTATTGATAGATATGTATTTATTGCCATTTTGTTTTTTAACTTTCTTCTTCTTCTCTTCCTCCTCTTCCTCCTCCTCCTTCTTCTTCCTCTCCTGTTAAGATTCTCTTTTTGTCTTTAAACTTTAGCATTTCACTTTTGATGTGTCTTAGTGTGGGCCTCTTTGGATTCATCCTATTTGGGATTCTCTGTACTCCCTGGACTTCTGTGTCTTTTTCCTTCTCCCATTTATGGATGTTTTCAGTTATTATTTGTTTCAAATAGGTTCTTGATCCCTTGTTCTTTCTTTTCTCCTTTGTGTACCACTGTTAGGTAGATGTTGTTATGCTTCATGTTGTTCCAAAAGTCTCTTAAACAATCCATATTTTTAAAATTATCTTTTTACTTTGCTGTGCTGATTGGGTGTTTTGGAGGACTACCTTGTCCTCCAAATTACTGATTTGATTCTCTGCTTCATCCAACCTACTATTTATTTCTTCTGTTTTATTCTTTACTTCATATACTGTATTCTTCATTTCCGGCTGTTTTTTATGATTTTTATGTCTTTTTTTGGTATGTTTTATTGATTATGCTATTATAGTTGTCCCATGTTTTCTCCCCTTTACCCTCTATGCCCTGCACCACATCCCATCATCCCCATACCACTTAGTTTATGTTTATGGGTTGTACATATCAGTTTTTTGGCTTTTCAATTTCCTGTACTAAAAAAAAAATGTCCTTTTTTAATGTTCCTTGTCTGTTGAAGTTCTCATTAAGTTCCTATACCATCCTTATAACCATTTTTTAAAAATTGTATATCTAGTAAACTGCTTCCTTCCATTCATTTAGCTCTTTTTCTGGAGATACTCCTGTTTTTTTCATTTGGGACATGTTTCTTTGTCTTTCCTTTTTGGCTGTTTCTTTGCATTTTTTGGGTTTTTTGTTTTTTTCCCCGCTATGTATTTGGTAGATCTGCTATTTCTTCCAGTCTTGGTAATGTGGCTTTCTGTAGTAGCTGTCCTCTGGGACTCAGTGATACAGTCTCTTTGATAACTGGAGCTGGGTAATTGAGGAGTGATTTTTATGGGCCTTGCTGTTGTAACTGGGTCTTGATTGCTATTGACCTGTTCATGTGTGGGGTCAACCCTTAGGTTGGCTGACTGTGAGAATCAACTTGTGCCTTAGTGTATGAGCTGCTGCAGGTACTGAGTACACAAAGCAGAATTCACCTCAAAATGCTCTGCTGCCTGCCAAGATCTCTCTTTGAATATGCCATTTGCAAAGTTGATTGGATCCTGTTCTGATGCTGCCTGAAGCTGGCCACTGGTTGTGTTGGTTCTGGGTCTTTTGGTGGGGGGACTCTGTTACAGACTGATATCAGATGTTGCCTGTGACTGACCCTGAACAATCTTTTTGCAGCTACAAGAAATCTACAGTTTATGGCTGCCTCTGCTGAGCCTGGGTATGTACAAGAAGGACCAAGGTATGCACCAAGGTCTGCTTTTTTGAGCCCCAGTTTCAGGGGCAGATCAGTAAAAGTCCAAAGGCACCCCAAGTCTGTCAGCTTTGTTAGTTGCCTATTAAGATCAGTCACTTACAGAGCCTCTTGCAGTACTGGAGTTGCATAAGATAGGTTCTCAGTGAGTTACCAGATCGAGGTAAGTGGTGTTCACCAGTTTGATACATGTTTAAACTTATGACCAGTGTGGAGTCTGAGGTCACTCTGCAATTGTCCAACTGTGTGTCAAGTCTAGCTATCGCCTGCTGTGTGCTCACTCACATTTATGGTGGGACAGTGTCTAAGGGATTGTCAGGGTGAGGACAGCAGTTTCAGGTTCATAGTTTTAAATATCTATATGTTTATGACTTTCAAATATTACTTCTAAAATTTAGATCCTATATTTCAAAGACAATTCTAGTTTTCTGCATCTATAGATATTTATATTAATTTGGAGGTAGTTTGAGATTAATATAATCTCAAATGACTACTATATATTCTCAATGCATACTAAGTAATCTTACTAAACCAAATTTTCACACCAAAGCTGTTATCCTATATTTTTTTCTCTTCTCCAAATCCCAGCTATGAAAAAGATAGGAAACAGAAAAAAAGAAAGAGTTAAATTTCTCCAGGGAGAAAATCATTTCTTTCATGCAATCCACTATTTCCTCCCTTCCCAAAAGACTTGTACTGGGAATGTATTTAGAGTTCTATACAAACCAAATTTAAAGAACATTAAGAAATACATAAGATACTTATCTGCTGACAATCAGAAGGAAAAATAATTAATTGATTGGTCAAGAATTCTTTGGTGAAACATTTATAAAGCATGAGAAATTTGCATAGTTGTTATTTAAACAGGTTGAATAATAACACTTTATAAGAAAATAAATGAAAATGAAAAAACCTTTTTAATCAAATGGCTGCATATACTTATATAATCTCCATACTGCAAATCAACTATGAATTACTCTCTCTCCATATATATATATATATACACATACACACACATATACACATATATATATTCCAACAGTTATTTTTCTATTGCTAAAATGTCTTTTTCATACAGCTGAAGTTCAACTGTACTTATATTTCATACAGTTTTGTTGTTCACATAGATAGCCATTGAAAAGCGATGACTATTTAGAAATTTTAAAGTGGTTTTTTTTTCAGTTTGGCTGACCAAGATAACAGATGTCTCATACAAGTCTGTTTATACTAATTCTTTCTGATGTTAGCAACATTTCAATATAGACAAAATTAGCTTCTCCTTCCTCTTTGCTTGAAGTTTCTAATCACTTTTTTCTCAGCTTTTTGCATTTTAGATTGTTCTTTAGATCTTTGTAATGTTATTTATTTCCTTACTGGATGGCCCATTGTTAATTTCAAGTAGCTAATTCATAAATCGTTGATTTGATCTACTCTTTAATGAAAAAGAGTCAAACATCTCAGGAACTATACTATGATCTTGGTATTAAGTAAAATGTCTAATAAATTAACCGTGGGCCTGTGTATGAAGAGAGATGGAGGCTTCTCAATTATTTGTATTATTTTCCTGGTTTGTAGATAATAAGATCTAATAAAAACTTTTTGTCCTTTTTTTAATTCCAGTTTTTTGCTAACTTTTTGTTAATTTCACTAACATCACTATTCAAAGCAAAAATGTATATAACAAAGTTACCATTTCCCAGGGAGTATTTTCCAGCATTTAATGTCTTAGAAAATGTTATTTTAAAATCTTCACGATAGAAAGGAGGTGAAAAATCATTTGCTAAAATAAAATGTTAGGACTATAAAACATTTTTTGCCTCTCTTAAATCTAGGTTTGCTCTGTGCTTTCATAGTGTTTTCCCTCATTCTCTTCAGGTCATATTTCAACAATAACAAACCAAGAAGTACACTGTTATATACTTGATGAACCAAATGTTTTAATTTGGCACAATGCCAAGTTACCAATTTCTCACCCTTATCCCCACTTAATTGACTGATGGAGCCTAAATGGACTAGTGATCTAAGCTCAATTAAATATTATCTGGGGTAGGAAGTGCACAATAATAACCATGTTTTCAATAAAGCAGGCCAATAATGTAGGATATTATCCTGGCTTAATCCTATCAAAATCACTGTAGTCTTCAACTATGGAACTCAAAAACATCCATCCCTCTATACTGAAACAATATTTAATTGGCCTTTGGACTGCTATGCATAATTTTCAGAACTTCTGAACAAAAACAAACAAGATGATACAAACAAACACTAAATGACTAATAAGTGAAAATAAACTCATAAAGCCATGTCCTCAATATCAGGAAGGAAAGATGCAAGCAGTTCCTAGAAAATATTCCAGTAGATCTGTCCAAATCAAGCCCCTCTGTTAAGATGTTTTCAGTACAGTTTCCTGTGGCATTTCACCCTAGATGGTGTGGAACTTAGATGAGAGTCAAACTTTGACCTCAACTATTTCACAGGAACCTCTTTATGGAAAAGGGAATTAAATTTACTAAGATTATAAATGATCAAAATGATAAGGATTGGGGCATAGTTACCA
This sequence comes from Mormoops blainvillei, assembly GCA_004026545.1. Classification (NCBI taxonomy): domain Eukaryota; kingdom Metazoa; phylum Chordata; class Mammalia; order Chiroptera; family Mormoopidae; genus Mormoops; species Mormoops blainvillei. The sequence continues at coordinate 156,059 of PVJD01001594.1, read as the reverse complement.
GCAAGGCTTCTGAAATTAGATCACTGGGTTAAGATTTTGGATCCTCATTTATTTGGGCAATTTCCACATATACAAAGTTGGAATGATAACAGTACAATATATGTACATTTTTTCCTGAAGAGTAAATGAGATCCAGTATATAGAGCATATATCACAGTGCTGGACATATAGTACACCATCAATAAATATTATTAATAACATTATTCCTGAGCCAAGACAACAAAAATTTGAGTGTCAACTCTGTGCCAGTCAACTCTTATCATTTAATCATGGTTATAAAATGTTAAATGAATCTCAGTTCTTGACCTCAAAGGAAAAAAAAAGACAAAAAGACAATTAAACCAACAATTATAAAGCACCAATTTAATTGCTATGTTAGAGGTTAGCACAGCATCTTCTGGAAACAGAATGGTATAAGGGAATTATTTTCTGGATGAAATCAAAACTATGCTTAAACACAGTGTTTGGTTCTGTGAATAGTCATAAAAAATATGGCTCTGACTCATAAAGACATAATGGAGTCTAGGCCTTCTTAAGTCTCAACTCAGGCTCTCTGGTGTGAAGGTTACTGGTATTTGCATAAAATATGCTTAAATCACTCACTTTAGTTCTCCCACTCTCTCTCCAGTCATCTATTTCCTCATTTCTCTCTAAATCCTAGTAACCACAAAAGAGTATCTTACAGAGAAAAAAAGTAATTAAAATAAAGGTAGTGTGTGAACTCCTCATTTCTCAATAGAATCTCCTATATGTATACTTGAGTGATAGTTAAAATGTGGACCCAGTAACATCTGGAAGCAAATTCCGCTGTGGCAGATAATTTACTCATTGGCTCTAAAATTACTTCCTATATCATTAACATATTAACCATAATTAAATTCTTATGAATGTGGAGTAGGTAAAAACACCTTGGTGTCTCTCAAAATTATATTTGATGAATAATGTGAAAAATATATCCTCCTTACACCTACTGAGTAACAACTATAAAATATAACTGGTAGTAGCAATTTTCAATTAGCATTCAACAATTACCTTACCTTTATTAGTTCTTTTAAATGTTTTATTAGAATTGAAACAACCAATATTTGCTCATGTTTCATTAAATCCCATTTTCAATGTTTGGCTCAAACCTGGTGATAAAAGAGGGTCTTTTGAGCTTAGTAGTAATATCATCTAAGCCTGAAAATAACAGGGAAGACTTCAGAGTCAACATCTCTTTGGTCTAAGGTAACAAGAGTACCTGAATAATTACTCAAAATTATAATACTAATAAAACATGAATAAAGAACCACTTACAGTTCATCCAGTATAAATTATTTTAAGCATGTCTAATAAAGGAAAGCTTTAAAAGAGCATTAGCAGAATTTATTTAATTGCAATGTGTGCGGGGTAGTGTTATATTATGTACCTGTGGCTTTTCAGAATCATGCACAGTCTTGTGCTTAATGTGTATAATCAAACAAGAAAAATTTTTTAAAAACCTGGAAACTATTCTTCAATGGTAAATTTTTGCCCACTGAGCTGTCAATTGTGGATGGATTCATGATTGATCAGAATAATACACAATGGTGTGGTGTAATTCTTTAGTGTGATGTTGTAAAATGGAGTATTGCCTCTGTTATTTTATCCAGTTTGCTTTTATATGACAGGGTTTATTGTGCGTTATGCTGTAGCTCATTCCTCTGTTCACAATGCCTACTGATGTGTAATTATGACTTGTCTGAACTGTAAGAAGGAGCAGTAAGTGAAAGGAAATCTGCAAGCACGCTTGATTTATGAGTCTTGATACTATATTGCAGCCCTAATCTGCTTGCTTAACTTCGCTTCAGGCTAACTTACTGTATAACATGCTTATGATTAGCACTATAGCAAGTTGTGGAAGATTTACTCTGAAGGAATTACTAGACTTTTAAAAAATGATTTAGCCATTATTTCAGTTACAGGTAAAGCTATATAATATTTCTTTTATAAAGACTTCATGCAAGAAATGACCACTCTGAGGCATTTTTTTGTGGTAACAAAAAGTAGTGTGTAAAATGATTTCCCTGTGTTAAATATCATAACATTATTGGTAATGTTTTATGATAAAGCTGACCATATTCCTCATCTTGTTCTTCTTTTCATATATAGGAGCTTTTGCCTGGTGCTGCAATTGCACTATATCTGTTTTGATCCAGGGCATCTAATTTTTTGCAGAAGTAGCCAAAAATAGAAATTACTATAGATGAGCAAATGAAACTAAACTCATAAAGCAATGACCTCAGTGTCAGTAAGAAAAGATGTAAGCAAATTTGCCTTTTTTAATCACCATTCACTAAAACAGATACAGCTGGAGTTAAGCATCACAGTATCGTTATTGAATCCAAGCATATTCAATTCACAGGCTTTTAGTAAATTAAAGTTATAAATTACCCTTTGTTTCCTCAGATCCAATCTAAATCACCAATAAGAAAAATACTCTTCCCCAAAACTTATTTTTGACCAGGTTTGTTAAATGTCTAAGAGAAAAAAATAATGTGAAAAATCATCTGTAGCTCATATTTTGATATAAAATAAACAGCTTTGATTATGCATAAGAATATGCAAGCCTCTCTGAGTCATTACAGAACAATTTTGAACAATACTAAAATGAATATTTCAGAGTTTTAAAAATCTCCTAATTTCTATCTTATTTTTTTGTCTTTTGTTCAGCTTTGATTCTATTTACAAATGCTTTATTTCTACTAAATATTTCTTCTATGATCAGCAAAACGTGAGATTTAGGATTCAATGAACTCAAATATAAATGATTAAGTGCTTACTTCATGATAAAAAACAAAGTTCCAGAACAGTAGCATAGAATTAAAATCATGGTGGACAACAGAAGGGTTGTGACTGTGAGCACAAGTGTCCTCAAGCTTACACAACTTTGGAAGTTTGTCAGAACAAGGATCTTTTATAATGAACAATACACCCTATTAAATTCTGGGTTTGCAAGAAATGCTTTTGCAATATTCTTGGTCATTCCATGCTGAATAATTAGTTTATTTTCTATTTCTTGGCACAAAAAGTCAGCCTTATTTTAGACTTCTTGAAGTGGATTCATGGGAAGAACCCAGCAATTGCCATAATATCATTTAGTAAATGTGTGACTGACTAGGGGGATTTTTCTCATTTGGGCGTCGTTGCAGATAGCGTCTGCCAGAATATGCAGATGATATTTACTGAACTAAAGGTCTAAGTAGTGGGAGATAGCCCTAAATATGCACTTCCTCTACCAATTATCAAATTAAACTTGATTCTTAGCCATTTGAATGAATTGTAGTTGGAAACCAAAACAGCTTATATGCACTGTGGATTCAAGTCAACTTCTTTTAATTTGTGCTTGTGAACTGTTTCTTTAATGGTTTAACTATCAATGGAAAATGAGAAATGGAACTGCATACCATTAGAATGAGCCCATAAACCATGAACTGTTCTCACTACACCAAATATTTCAAGGCTGGCACAGCTCACACTCAGAATAGACAACAACAAATTTCTTCTTTGCAACCCAGTAAGAGCATCATTCTCTTGAAAGGATGGGTCTAAAAGCATAGTTATCAGTTATTCTGATGATAAAATCATAAACAAAAATAAAAGTAAAAGTGTTCTGGATAGAAACTGTTGGTTGGCATGTTTTCAATGACAGTCTCTCCTCTCTTACACCCAACGCAGCTGCATATAAACAGTCTCTAGTGACCATATATTTAACTACAATTCAAGGCTTACCTTATTAATTTACTTGGAATGGTAATATATTGAAGACTGAAACCATCAATATTTTTCTGCCTTTCGTGAGCTAAAATATCCAATTATAATCTCTGTCCTCAAGAGTTTGGGTCTGGTTCTACACACAGTGTTCACTCAGGCAAAGCCCGCATTGACATCAGTGCTTAACACAGTTGGGTTGTCATTATGCTGTTCAGGAGGCTTCTCTTGGTGAAAACACGTACAGCTTGCCCGTTTCCAATAGTCCTTATACCAACAGGCAAAAACAACTTCATGAAGTAGAATATTTTATTAATGTCCCGAGTTTTTCTTCCAGAGCATAATTAAGATATCCCTACTTTTCTTCTAGTCATATTTCTCAACAGAAAAATTAGAACCATCAAGAAGCCTGAAAGACAGCAAGGCATTCTCTGGTTGATAATCACATTATACAGAAATAAATGAATTGCCAACCTTAGAAAAATCATCGTACCCAGCTGCTTCATTAGCAAGCATGGCTATTTTCTCTCCAAAAAGAGCCTTTGATCAGATATCAGGAAATCTGGATTCAGTTCTATTCTCCATTACATATTTCTGAATCACTGACATAAGTAATTTCCTATTTATTTATCTTTTAAAAGGTCTTAATAACTGCCTTAAACATAAGATCCCATGAAAATTAAAAGCTAAAAAAAGTGGCAGAGCTGTATAAACTGAGATCCACACATGTAGAAATAATGTAGGCATGTATGTATGTACATACATATGCACATATGTATTATCTTCTGTAGCACCATGAGCGTTACCCCGGCTCTTTCCCATTTTATCATCATCTCGCTGCGCTTTCCATCTCAAATTTCTGCCCTCAAATGATACTGTCATCAAAGCAGCCACCCACCTGGTTTCCCAAACCCTAATTGATTTCAGTTCCGGTCACGGCATATGCACAGTAACGCTACTGATAGGCTTTAGCGTCTACTGCTAAATTCCCAAAGTGCACTTTCTCTTTAAAATACCTTTTTTTCTTTTTAATGGCTCCTTCATGGAAGCAAGCTGCCATACCTGAAAGAGCCGCTCCTTCAACATTCTTTACTCAACTACCGCAGAAGGAGATTTGGAATCTACATCCTTTGAGAAATCTTTCCCAATTAATAGAGATTTGTTATGCCATTTGCATTATCCCGTGCCACCTAATCAAGTCTAAGCCCTGTGTATAAACAGTGATAGCAGCACAGGTTATGAATTCAATATTATTTATGTTCCTTCCTACTCATTTTGTTATTTGATATGTATTATTGTTGTGCCTTCATTTTTGTTAAGTCTCAAAAACTAAATAAAAAACTAAGACTAACCATGCTTGAGGAGCATATGATATTACAGTGGAGCTGTGTATTTCTAGTAGATGGTAGTTTTCCTTTCATGATAGTTACTCGATGGTAAGACACATTTATTAGAAAATAATTAGATAACAAACATGTATTGAGCATCTATTTGGGTTGACCTCTGTAAATAAAAATAAATAAATAATATGTACTTGGTATCATAAACCTATAATTTAAGCAACAAATATACAGGTGGAAATCTTTATAAAACTATATGCAGTACACTTTTAATTTCATTTTTCAATAAACAATTAAAATAACATTACAAATTGGAGGCTTACATTTTAGTGATACAAAATAAAAGTCAGGCTATTCCAGGAAGAAGGTAAATAAAATAAAATGAATCTAGTTACATACAAAGCAAACATTTAACTATACTAAAATGGATCACATATATCATCATTTTATACAGAAGTAAAAGAATTATGGCTTTACACTCAAGAAATATATAACATTTATGGTGAAGCATGTGTTTGTCATATGGTCTATGGGAAAGCAATATTGTGATAAGTATGTACCTTAGTGGCTGGCAGCAATATAGATATTTATATCCCCACCATTCTAATTCTCAGCAGCTGCTTCTGGATGGGCTTGAGGTCTTCTGTGTTTATTCCTAGGCACCTGAGCATCACACCTGTCTCATGGGTTCCCCTTGCTGTTAAGAAAAAAGGATTGCAAATACAGCCTTAAAAATAAGAAAAAACAAAGACTTGCAGTGTTGTTTTGTTCTCCTGCCCCCCCCCCAAAAAAAATAACTGTGTCTTTATTCAGGTCACTACCACATGTCCAAACTAGCAGAAAAATCTTTGCTAGATGGCCTCTCTCTCGCTCTTGCTCTCTCTCTGTAATTAGAGAGAAATAGGGTCTTAGTTATTAATCAACAAGGCCAAACACAAAATTGCACAAAATGGGCACATAAAATATTTTTATTGAATAAACGGAGTCCTTTAATTAATCTGAAATTTTTTTTCTACTCTATATTAAGCTGACTTTGCTCCACGCTAACAGTGTGAAAACCCAATGGTTGAAAGAGCTTTTAATCAGCCCCATACTAATAGTGCTAAGTGCTTCATGGTTCCTCTGTATAGAGGACATACTTCAAAGACAAAAACTCCAGCAACATATTTTCCTTTTGTCCACTTTAATTTTTTAAAGGAAATCTATAAATCAAAATCTCTTCGGAAACATTTAGAGTGAAATAGCTATTTGTTTTAAAAATAATATGTCTACCCACTTATATTTATGGATATCTGTGTGATGATTATGTGAAAACTACAATTGCACATCTTTTATCATATGTCTCAGCATGATCTTTTACCAAGAAAGTCATATTTTTTAAAAGCATCTCTATGGTCGATTGGTTTCAATATTAAACATGCTGAAATAATCTTTATATGTTATGCTATCCAAAATCTTCCCAAAATCTCCCTTGATCAAAATATAATGCTGCTTAAATATGTTAGGCAACATGTACTCTACCTATTTGCATTATGTCAAATGAACTGGATCATTCCAATATGGTGTTACATGTGCATGGAAGCCTGTAGCATTTTATAACAGGTGTTGAGGAAATGTACTAGACAGAGATATTGACAGTAAGGTCATCTGTAAGCATAAACACTAAAAATATCAAGAAAAGTGTATAGCCATTAGTGGCATGAGAGGAGATAAAACGATGCATAAGAGGAATTAGTTGCGTTCTCCCACAAAACAAAAATCACAATAAAAGGCAAACACACACACAAGACATTTACTTTGCCTCACAATGCTCCTCTCTCTCTCTCTCTCTCTCTCTCTCTCTCTCTCTCTCTCTCTCTCTCTCATTCATTCTCAAATGTAGAGAAAGAGAGAGGTCTGAGACAGAGGGAAGTCATTACGTAGCAAAAAGTAGAACTTAACAAAGATGAAGGAAATGCATGAAGTAACATACAATAATTGTTTTCTTAATGTTGTCAGAATGCATTTACCTCCATTAAAACATTTAGAACATTCTGCTTGGGATTTTAGTTATTGACATAAATGTCTCTCTCACTAGACAAAATTATCCCTCTAATTTATTTCTGAATTCTTATAAGATCTAAAAAAAATGCCATTGAACACGGCATGTATTCAATAAATATATTTCCCAACTCAATCTCAAATTGTAATTCTAAATTTAGTTAATTTACCAAGAAAGCAGTGCTTGTGTAAAGGTTTATTGATGACTTAGAAAGGATATGTTCACAGGAAAGGTCTTAATTGAAACAATTTTGTGTTACCCTGGAATATCAATATGACAATAGTGCTAGTGAAAAATTATTGGAAGTAGAACTGATAATAAATCCTAGCAGTTTTGTCCTAAAATTTTTGTCTTTAAATAAGATTTTCAGTATATAGTCATAAAATGCAAGTAAAAGGTATAAAAATTTTTTAAATCTTAGCTCTATTGAGTACAAATGAATTTTAAAATATAGTCACAAAGTATAACACCAAAGTGTCTCAAAATGATTGTGTCTGTAAATATATACACGCACACACACAAATGTCTTTTGGTTGTTCTAAATAAACTTCAGAAATGTTTTCCAGTTCTCAGTGAGGCAAACATTCCAATTTTCTGCAATATTAGCAGGAGTAACTAATGATGGCTAATTTTTGCCTGTAGCATTCCCTTCAATCTGCTTGTGCACTCTCGATCTCTCTGGCGGCGGCAGCATTTGTGCATTCTCTGGTCACTAAGCACTGAAGTACAATTGTAAGTGATCAGTTTGCAATTGGCTAACAAGGAGAAAATGCAGCAAAAAAAAAAAAGAATATTTGCAGATATTTATAAATAAGTGCCCATAAAAGTCTTACAAGCTCTATGTGCACAAAAATTTTTCTGTCTGCTGTATTATATTACTTTGAAAAGCTAGATGTTTAAAGAAAGGATGTTTCTTTAGTTGAAAAGCTGAAACCACATATTTTGTAGGAGATATATTCTGTGATTGAGAAATATTTTACTTTCAGTGATTATCCCATTTATATTTATTTATTTATTTTAAATAATAAATGTTACTTAAATGACAATAATATACAAAATGACATCTCAGTATCTATTTTACAAGTCAAATATTTCAAATAATACACATCAGAGATTAGAATGATCTTTTTAAAACTTGATATTTTTATGACACATTTATCGGGACATAGCAGAGATGATATGAAAGTGCAACTTGACTAACATTTAGAAGTTGAAGATATTAAATGTTTACACAGAGACTATTTAGTAAAAGTAAAACTTTTTTACCCTATTTTAAACTCAAAGAAAGCTGATATGAACCTCTTTTGATTATCACAGTCATACCAAATTAAATCATTGCCCAGAAACTGTCCCAGGACCTTTTGGTAAGGCCACAGAGGGAAAGGTTCAGTTCTACAAACAGAGCCATGTCACAAGGCAACTTAATGAGCATCTTTCATAAAAATAAGGTCATGCGATAAAGGAGGTAGGGAAGGAAGGAAGGAAGGAAGGAAGGAAGGAAGGAGGGAGGGAGGGAGGGAGGAAGGAAGGAAGGAAGGAAGGAAGGAAGGAAGGAAGGAAGGAAGGAAGGGAGGGAGGGAAGGTAGAAAGGGAAGGGGAAGAGAGATGTCCAGTTTCTGTTAAGTCACAGATTCGCTTTTATCCAAGCTCCTTAACACTTTTCAATGGTGACATTCCATGATTATGTTAAAACTGCGTGTGTGTGTGTGTGTGTGTGTGAGACTCACATTTGAATTTTGTTCAATGGAAAAATCATGATTGTGCATTATTCAGCTGAGAGGAACTCTAAACACATAGGGCTTTGGTAAAAGTGAGGTGCCAAGTTAGCTATAAAAATATCCTATATTAATGCTTAATTTTATGTTTTCACTGAAGCCCAATCATGTTGGCCGCCATTCAACAGGCTACAGAAATCACAGATGATGAATACCGGGACATTACAAATGAAGGTAAACTTGCCAGATCAAGGCAAACATGATGATTGTTTTTACCTAAGCAGAGTACAAATTATCTCTTTAACTTTGCATTACTAAAAATAACACAACTTGATCCCCAAACTCTTCCCTTTTGTTTCAAGGGGCTCTGGGACTATTTTAAAGATATTGTAAATGATAATCCTCATATGACAGAAACAAAGCAGAGCCTCAGAGTGTATAGAATGCCTTTGGTGTTATTTAGAAAGAAGGATCCCCTGGGCAGTAGAGGGACCACATTGGGAGCACAACTTACCCAGCAGAGGTACCTTTGGACAAAAATACACGTATCACTTTCCTGAGTCAGGGATTGCCCAGCTTCTTGGTCTGGCGGGTGGAGCACGGTATAGTCTGGATCTCAACCTTCATTTCATCCCTCTGCTTAGAGATTTTTCTGCTACACAAAAACTGCACAACTTTTAAAGGTGGTCCTGGATACCAAAATAATAACATCTTTGCAACTGTTTGCCAGTTTCTGCTTTCTAAGTTATAACTTTTTGGGTGTGTAGTTCTGAGCCCTGAAAAAAAAATTGGAGAAGTTAAATTGATTAACATTAGAAAGAGCATCATGGTAAATGTAGGGGGGAAAAAAAGTGAAAAGAAACAAAGGTCGTTGGCCGGAAAAGTCCCCAAAATTAGAAGAACAGTGTGAGAGAAGAGAAAGGAGAGTAAATTGGAAAAATCAGAGTCTCATGGAGTAGCAGAGAACACTATCAGAATAGGATAATTTGCCAGGTACTATTAACAGAGATGTGGATGGAATGTAGAAAAATTGGCAGGAATAATACAAAAACTCTATACTAACAGTGTCAGAGATGTAATTCAACCCTGGACCTGAAGGAGGAAGACTAGAAGAGGAGGGGTCCAGAATCCAGGACCCAGACTGCTTTAAGAAGGGTAGAACCTTCTGTCAATTGATACAGCCACACAGCCCGAGATCACCTAAAGGGGAGGTAGGTAGAAAATATTAACCTAACTTTACTGTCTTTCTTCCTTTCAATCTCCAGAGACCATGTCTTATTGGTCCAACCCCAAAATTGCCTAAGGGAAGGGCACCCACACCTGTCAGACTTGCTGGCTAAGAGAAAGATGGAGTAGGGTTGGAGTGGGCAGACACTCCAGGGGCTGAAGCATCCCTGTTTATTTGTTTCAGAGGTGGTAGCGGAAGTTGAAGCGTGTTAGGAGAATCAGGGCATGGTCATCTTGTGAGACACAATGAGGAAATAAATAAAAACAATTTTTAAGATCTTTCATTGTCAGTATGAGATTCTTCCCTTAGTTACCCACTGCTATTTAACAAATCACCCCAAAACTCAGCAGCTTAAAACAGCAAATGTTTAGTAGCTCACAGTTTCTATGGTCATGAATCCTGACCTTCTTTACCTGGGTACCTGTGTTTAGGGTTTCTCACAAGGCTGTGTTCAAGTATGGGCACGGGCCGTAGTCATCTCAGTCAAGGCTTGACTGAGGGAACATCGGCTGTCAAGCTCACTGACATGGCTGTTGGCAGGCTTTGAAGATCCATTTCTAAGGTGACTCACATAAATGTTCATAGGACTCAGGCATTTGCTGCCTGTTGGCTGAAGATATTTGTTTTTGATGCCTGGGCCTTTGTACGACGCTACTCTTAAAAAGCAGCTGGCGTTCCCTAAAGCAAGGTGAAGAGAGACAGAGACAGAGGCAAGAAACAGAGTGAAAAACAGGTCTTTTTGTAAGCTAATCTCATAAGTGACATCCCATCGGGTTTTTTTTTCCCATTGAAATTTTATTGAGATAATTATAGCATCACATGCATTTGTAAGAAATTATAAACAGACATCTCATGTACCCTTTGCCCAATTTCCCCCAATGGCAACATCACACAGAATTACAGTAAAATGCAGCATCAAGGACATTGACATTGACATAATCCATCAATTTTCTCTAGATTTCTCCAGTTTCACTTGTACTTGAGTGTGAATTTAATCCCTTACAACTTTATCACGTGTAAATTTGTGTATCTACCACCATAGTCAAGATACTAAATAATTTCATCAACACAGTTCTCTCTCATGCTGCCCTTTTATAATCATACCCACTACATTCTCCTGCTCCTATTCTGCTCATAACCCTTGATACCCACTAATCCATTCTCCATTTCTGTAATTTTCTCATTTTAAAATTATTATATAAATGGAATCAAATAGTTTGTAGCCTTTGGGGATTGACTTTTTTCAGTTAGTATAATTCTCTGGAGATTCAGTCAAGCTCAGCATATAGGTGTTTTGTTCCTGTCTGTTCCTTGTATTCCATGGTAAGTATGTGACACTGTTTGTCTAACGATTCCCCTATTGTAGGACATCTGGGCTGATCCACTCTTTTATGAATAAAGCTTCTACAAACACTTTTATACAGGTTTAGTGTGATCATAATTTCTTACACCTCTAGGGTGCAATTGCTTGTTATTTGCATGTTTAGTCTTATACAACACATCCCAACATTTTTGAAATATCCTTTCTATTAGAAGTGAGTCACTAGTTCTACCCATACTCAAAGGGAGCTAATTAAAAAGGGCACACAGAACAGAAAGCATGGGTCAGTGGGGGCACTTTAGAGGCTGCCTAACACCTCTCTTTTCTACCCCTTCAAGATGACTCCTCTTCCAGCCTACATCACCTCTGTCTCTCCATGTTAACCACTGAAAGCAAACCATTGCTCTGCAGCTTCCATCTGCCCCAGGCAGAATCCTCTGCCCACTTTGGACAATCTTAGAGAGGGCTTGAAACAGCAAATCCACATTTGCCTCTCATCCCTAGTTCTAGGTGATTTGGAAAACTTCCACGCACAAGTGCAGTGTGACAGTGTGCACTTATTTGTGTCTGATTCTGAACAAGGGAAAATATTGAATATGAGTCAAAGTTTAACGTGCAATGTATACAACATACATATTAATCTAAATAGCACACAAAAAAGTGTCCAAGAAATGTGATGTAATCAAGCCCAATATTTTAATGCCATTCTTAGCTTTTTTAAAGTGACATTTTAAGAAAATTAGCACCAATATTAAACTTAAATGTGAACATTCTATTCAAAATAAAAATGTGACTGAAAAAAATTATTTTGGTCTATTCATTTCTCTGACTGTTACAGCTAGACATGGTTTGATCTGACTAATGGTAAGTTCTCTTAAACTTCCATCACTCCCAACTTTGTCCCTCACAGTGAAGGTCCCTGCTAAATCTTCAGTAGAACATATTCCAGAGGACACCTAACCTTGACTCTGAACATCTAATAAAGACTCTCACCACATTCTGCTTTTAACCCCTGTTTCTCTGGTGATTATCCTCAGCATGAACTAATATTCAAATCATGCCCTCAGACACCAATGTAATAGAAAACGGTGGTGTGAATAGACCCGAAAATAAGTCAGATCAGGTAATTGTGGGAGGTCCTGAACAATAAGAAAAATTCAGACGAGTGAGACCCCATTTAGTTCAGCCATCATAACTTCTATTTTCTCTAATCCACCATCTTTTCATGCTGCCATGTCTTCATACAGGTATGTGTTTCCTTCTGCTTGTATGTTCTTCTGCCCATGTTCACTTGGCCAATATCTATTTCTGGTCTCTGCTCAGACACCCTTTCACAGGAAGCCATTTCTGGGTCATCCAGGCCAGGCTAGATACCCAGATACACACTTGCAAAGCTCTTCGCCAGAGCTCTTTGAAGCGTCCATTACATTCTGGTCACATGTTTAACGTTAGCCTTGCCCACTAGCTTGTGATCCTCAGGAATATGGATAAAATATTGCTTTTTTAAAATTACTGTATCGCTACATTTAGCCCAGCTCCTGGAGCCTATTGATTATTCAATAAATTAATTTTAGGTGGTTAATTTCATCTGAGTGATTCAATGATAAAAGCCAGTGAATTTTTCATGAACTCGGCAAAATTCTAGTCAGGGACCTTGTCAGGATCGGTGTATCCAAGAATGAGTAGAAGGAATCCAGTCACAAAGACTAAGATTCAAAAACATGTCTCTTCCCTGGCTAGTGTGGTTCGATTGGTTGGAGCCTTGTCCCGTGGACCAGAGGATCGAGGGTTTGATTCCCATTCAGGGAACATGCTAGGTTGTGGAGTCCGTCCCAGTCAGGGAGCATCTGGGAGGCAACTGATCACCTTTTCTCTAGCATCTATATTTTTCTCTCTCTCTACCCCTCCCCCCTTTCCTCTTTTTTCTCTCTGGAATCAATGGATATGTCATTGGGTGAGGAATTTTTAAAAAGTCTCTAAACACTAAGAGAATTGCAATAAGAAGATAAAGGGGTCTTTTTGTTTGTTTATTTGGTTTTTTTTTTTTTTCTTTACAGAGGAAATAGGGTACTGGGTACTCTTGTACAAGTACTGAGTTCCTAAAAAGTGAAATATAAAACACAAACTTAATTTCAAAGACACCTTAAGCTTAGTTATAAGAGCTACATTATCTGAACAAAAATAAGATGTATTTGATGCTGAGACACTGTATTTTTCCACCTACAAGCCAGATTTGTTCCAGGGACCAGGCCAATTTTGTGACTGATGTTGGAGCTTAGTAAACCAACCATGCAGACTGAAAACCTGTGTGCAAGATCATCTAAAAACACCAGAATCTTTTCTATTAATCCATAATTCTTCAAGCCCCTCTCATTGCACAAAGGGAAAGCTAAGAAATAACATCTTAGGAAAATCTTGAAACTCATCCTCACTTGGCATTCAACTTCTACAGTTCACTTTTCTCTGTATCTACAAATTTTTTCAACTATGTATGCATCATACATAACCCTTAAATAAGGCATTTTTTTCATTTAGAGTATAAATGTTCATCCAAGTTACTTATTTTTATTTTTTTAGTTTGTCAGATTCTCAGATAAATGTGTACAACCCTGTGTGAGATGGTGATGCTATAGAATTATGCCACTGTGTGCAGAAGGATACCTTGCTGGTAATGAAACGAAAAAAATCCTATTTCACTATCTTTGGAAGAAGGGTGCGCCCATTGTAACTGGCATGAAGCATCTAATCAGTCCATGGAAGCCTCATTGAAATCCCCAAACTAATCTATACTAACTTCAAAGTTTTGTTGTTGTTGTTAGAGTCAACTAAAACATTACCTTGCTAACTTTAATTTCCTTTTCCAAATCATCTTAAGTTAAAAAGAACAACAACAAAAAGAAGTCATTTCCCATCAACATGACTAGACCAGTATAGACTCAATAGGAGCTCAATAAAACCATTATAGTTTTTGTAATAAGATTAAATCAATTCTTGATTGAAGTATACAATGTACTTTTTGCCAAATTATATTAGATACTTGGCAATTGCCACCATTTTAAAGGAGAAGGGTTATTATTGAAGGCCATTTTCCCATACAACTAATGCTACACATTGATGAATCCTAAGTGCTTCAACACATCTCAGTGGGACATCTTTAAGAAATGAATCACTTTTCTAGTGGTAGGATAGTTGGTCATCAATTTTCCTGTAAGTTTTATAAGGGATTGTTAATGCTTTACACTGAAACACTTGTAAACTAACCCTGCACTAGTTCCAATAATTTCCTAAATATCAGACACTCCTTTCTCCCCCTGAGTTCTCTGTTACCTGGGCATTACTGTTTCTCAGGCATAGTACCTATGTTCCCTAGAATCCAGATTTTTCTCCAAACCAAGAAAAATGTAATATTTGGTACTATTTATTAAATAACATAATATAAATATCTTTATATATGGAACATATACATTTATTTACTACTGTCTAATTTTATTTCTGTAAATAAAATCAATGTCTTAAAATAGTTAACCTTTATATAGACATCATCTGGTATATGATAAGTAAATAAAAATCCAGGTTTCTAGAATACTCCATATGTTAATAGCAGTATGACATTGGGTAGTATTGTATTTTTAAAAAAACTCACTTTTATTTCTGAGGAAGATAATACTAAGTGATTATTTGTATTGAATCGTTACTTTAAAAGCAAAAACTCTTCATTATCTGTTAGAATTTGCATATGGAAAACAACTTACCAATAACAAAAATGTTATCTAATTTTAACAGAAAAGATTTTTAAAGTGAGTATCTTGAAACAAGTTATTTTTGGACAAATGCAAACTTGCTCTATGTACCAAAATCTAAAGATTAAAAAAAACTGAACTAGAAACTTATGCTGGTATGAAAGGCTTTTAAAGCAATACTATATTTTAATGTTTTAGCTACTTTAATTAGAGCTCTTTGTTGGAATTTAAAAGATCAATTTGTGAAGATAATCTCCATTTGTGAGAGAGAACATGAAACACAGATAGCCATGGAGCTAAAAAGTAGCTTTAGTTTTTGGCAGAAGTTGAGAGTCAAGAGTTTTCTGTTGGATCTAGCACTACTTTCTAACCTGGTATTTCTCTATCTCTGTGTCAAAGACTTCATCTTCTTGGAGGCTGGACTTATGAAGCTTCTCTTTGAAGCAGGCATTGAATAAGATGTTGGACATTTTCACATCAATTTTGATGGAGATGGCAATGACAAATTTCTTTTGTGTTTAACAAAAAGAAACTAAATTGAGGACCAGAGGTTCAATCACAAGTAGCACGCCTCTGCAGCTGCTTCAAGAAAACCACATTTTGGCTCTGTGGTGACCAGTGGGGATGAACAGAATGATCCTGGAAATGACACTATCAGTATTCTCACATGCTGACAAAAGGGATTTTTGCAGTGACTGAACAGCTTTTTCTTCAGTAGGATAATAACTAGGCATGGTGCCAAATTTAAACACTTGGGTACCACCATTCTTGTCACTAGTTACTGGCTTGCAACAATAGCAAGAACCATCTCCTTTTCCAATGCTGGATTTAACTGCTGAATCCTTCCTCTTGCATATGCCTTTCCTTGCATCTGGAATACCTGCCAGGTTCTCTAATGCAAGATTTTAGCTGTAGTAGGTTTTCCTTTCTTGGGCATTTGGGCTTGAAGTAATTCTCAACCTTGCCACTGGCATCAGCCTCTCTTTGCTTCAGGTTACTCCTCCTTAGTGTCTGTTTGGTTTTTTAGCTTTCACCGCCATCTTGTAAGAAAGAAGAGCACAATACAATTTCTGAAAATCTTTTTCTTTCCACAGTTTTCAATATTTAGACATATAAATAGTGTAATATTAGCAAGTGGTTTCTATTTAGTTTTCTTTTTCTTAATAAAAATACAAGTTGAGCATATTTTATTTAGTTAAGTATTGGCTCTTAAATCCATTTACTTTATTTTATGTTCTTCGACCCACTCAGTCTCAGATTTCCCCATAACTGTATCTATTCCTGTTACAAAATCCAATGTAAGAAAAGAAAATGGTTAAAAGAGGGTGGGGAGGGAGCATTACAAAATTTGAACCAGAGATTTTTCACCACCTTTAGTTGCATTTCTTTCTATTCAGATCATTAAAATTCCTCACAATGTTTTTGGAACCGACAGTTGTGAGCATACTGTCAGCACTGCAAGCAAACATTCAATGTGAGTTTCTATTTTAATATAAATCTCGATATGTTCTTTATCATGTTCATGTTACATAAAATAAATGGGCTTTGCTAGGGTTCCTTTTTTTTTTCTCTATTTACAAGGAACGGAATTACCAATGAATGATGAAGTTGAATACACTGCTATTTATTTCACAGGGAGTTTACAGAAAACATAGAAAGGACGTCAAAAATAGCTAGTTTTTATAGTACTTGGAAAGTTTGCGGTAACATTACAGAATGTAAAATGAGTAAATTTAGTTAATTGACAAAGTTGTAATAACACTGAGTTTTCATTTTATTTTTAAGTGCACACACACAAAAAGAAACTACATAAATGAGATATTCATGAGAAAAATATTTGTACCTGTTATTTAATATACCTGAATGTGTCTTTTTTTCTCCACATATGTTATATTTAATGCTCTGTACTACCATGTATTCAGAAATTGTTTTTTGGAAAAAAAACTACATAATTAGCATTTTAGGGAACTGAGAAATGTTACAAAGGCACTTTATTAATCATTATGAGCAAATTGAGGTGAGGACATTTGTCGTTCATTGTAGTATGGATACTGTCCCTTCACATACATTTGTTGACTAAATAACTGGTTTTTAAATAATTAAACTTAATGCTAAAAATACACTTAACACTAATAATATAAAGAATAAAGGTTGATATTTATCTCATGTCTAGAAGATTCTACTAAATTTCAACTTTATCCAATGACATGAACCTGAATAAACTCTCCGATACGATGGGAAAGACACTTTAAAAAATTCCTAGTATCAACTTGTTTATAAGGTATTGCTTATGTTTTGAGAATCTAAAATTCAAAAATGATTGCAGGTTTAATTTTGTTTTGGAGTCATGAGGGAAATGGAGGCCATTTTAATTCTAATTCCTAATCATATAAACTTTGCTTTCAACACAGGCTAAAAAAAATCCTCGAAGAAGTCTTCTGGGTCATTTATTAATAAGACTTTAATAAGACAGAGGTCTGTTACCCATACAGCCTGAAGAAAGACAGCAAGGCATAAAGGGAAGAGCTGTGGCCTTTGACCATATGTGTAAATCTTTGCCCTGACACTTGGCGGGCATGTATCTTTATACAGGTGAGCCAACCACAAGTTTGCAAAGTCAGCCTCATTCCTGGACCATTTTGTTCCAGATGGAATGTGTGCAAAGCATGTTTCTATTTGGTGCTAATCCATTGTTAAGCCCAAGGCTGACTTCTGTTTCCATAAGCCATATTTCTTACTCTAGGGAGAGGTGGGTATTACAGAAACATGAAATGGAATTCACCGATTATAAGAAGAGATCAATGTAGGAAAATGACAGTCAGCAAAGGAAAGCAGATAATATCTTCACTACTTCATGAAGAGAAAACAACTTAGAAATATGGGCTAGAGGTGCTAGATTTATAGTCTCTCAGGGTCAAGTGAATTACACCCTTATGACATAGATTTTTGTCTGGGAAACATGTTCTGTGGCACACCGTGCTCTTCCTTAAATTTATTCTGTTAAAAAAAAATCCCACATTTAATGCACTTAGTTTAATGTTTGAGCCAAGTTTCTCACAGTTTTCATCATTAAAAAAGAATGATTATAAAAATGGCTTCAGGAAAATTATGATAATAGTAACAGTAGCCTTATCTATCCTCTGCCAGGTAAACATCAATAACATTTTGAAAACAATTTCCTAAAGACAGTTTTAATCCATGCTGGCTTACCTGGCAAACATTTCTTTGAAGGAAATTACAGTTTTGGGTGTGCAGTCAGAACTGAGAAAAAAAACAATAATATGAAACTATATAGACCTGACATCTCAGAAAGAGTGGTTGACTGTGGCATAAGTTTGACTCAAGGGTATGGCTATGTGCATTCTCTTTTCCAAATGCTTCAAACAAGGCAAAAACTTTTATTAGTAAAATACAGCAGAGACAAAAATTTTATATTAAGTTCTTCATTTCATTAGTTAGGAAGTACAAGAAATAGTCAAATATAATGACTTACAAAAAATGTTCTAAGATTTGTTCATCTTCATATACGTGAGTTTAGCCCAGAATGTAAGCCCAATCACAATTACATCAGCATAGTCTTTTTATCTTGAAAATAACCTAGCGAGAAGAAACCAATAAAAATGCACATGGGGGTTGCAGTTGGATTCTCCCCATGATGGAGTTGTAAGACAGAGTTATGTTTTAAGCTATTAAATAACATGGATTATCAATAAGGAAATCTTTACATTGAACTCAAAGCATTGTTATATTTGGCAAACAATGTTTTCTTAAATCTTAGGGCATTATCTTTTAAATCATTTAGTCTCTTTCGGGAAACTACGGTTTATCAGCAGCATGCTTAACAATCAAGTGAATTGTCACATCCCTATTTGATAAAGTCGTTTTGCTTATGAACAGAGTTACTGTTTTCCATTCATCACACTTTGCTTCATAGAGCTTCATAATTTCAATTTCTTTTCATTATACTTGTGTTTCTTCCCACCCCCACCTCCTCCCATTTGGTGATTGTTAGCTGCTTTTAATATGATTTCAGAATTGTAAATGGCTGAGCATCTTGGCAACTGAAGTTCTGAGATTTTCCATCTAGATCAGTGAAGTAAACAGAAGTGGGGAGTGGCATTTCTTTCTAACAGATTTCCTTTAAAGGGGGTACTGAGTTAATAAAAATTTTTCCTAGAAGCATAGTTTACAGGATACTGATTTTATCAATTCTATTAATGTATTTGTGCTTGGACTAATATTTTTTTAAGAACCACATAGCTTTATCATCATGTTGCTTTGACTCTTACTATTTGCACTGCTATTAGGAGCAGAGAAAGCTGGCTAAAGCTCTCCATTACAATTTTATTGGTGGCAAACTCAAATGTTAACAGGGTGAGGCAGGTAATGTAAGGGGTGGAAATGGCTCATTATAAAAGCATAAAAAATAATGGGGGCTGAGAGAGGAAGTACCATCTAAAGGGATCAACTGTCATTCAGTTTGGTTCCATATCAGTCACTTATCTGGTGAACAAAATATGTCTCTGGGTCAGCTTCAGCCGGCAGACTCTCAGTCTGCAACCCTTGTTTCAGAGATAAATTTGTCAAGGGTTGATTAAGTAACAAACCAAAGTAGACTAGTGTTTGTGGTAAGGTTGAAGCAGAGGAAGCTAAACTATCCCATCGAGGGCTGACTTCATGGATATAAGATCATAATTGTCACCAGAGGTCCCTCAGTTGGAGGGCTCCAGATTTGTTTTAGTGGTCTGCTGCTGTGGTCTCAAAACTTTTAACTAGTGTTGGACAAGAGGCACCACAGATTCATTTAACTGTTTTGCAGTAAATTATGTAGCTGGTCCTGACTCCGTTCAAGGTAATATTTGAAGAATTTTTCTCTTGAATGAATGAATATACCTCTCTGCCAACTTAATTAACTACTGGGGAGTGTTAGAAATAGATCAGAATGTTGTCATTTTCTCAACTTGGTTTCTTTTGTGGATGTGAATGTACCCATTTCCTCTCTCTCCAGTTACTCTCTGCATTACCTGTCTGCCAAGAGAAAGCCAGTGGCCTGATTTATCAAACAGACTGAGGTAGAAAGTCAGTAGTCCTTGCTTGATTTGCTACAAGATTTAAGGGTTTTCCAAAGATAGAATAGCTATGTCCTTTCTTTCTTTGAGTTAAACATAACAATGAAAATGATTTTTATAAAATAGTTCAGTGATGTATGATTTTGACAAACACGGCTATTGCCACTCTTGGTTGTTTTTCATTTGTATGTGAAATAAATTACCATTTAAATTTGTCATTAAAATTGACCATAACCAGTGATTCACACTGACCATCTAGCTTTAGAGTCATTTTTCTGTGATGCTGGAGTAAAGTACAGCACAGACTTCTCTGGTGTTCACTAAAAAAGCCTCTAACTTTTTTTTGTAGATCCCCAGACACCTGTAATCCACCAATTTCCAGCTCATAGTAAAAAGTATGAGTATTTAACTTTGAATCTTGGGAGCAGAATTCTTAGCCAGATTAATTTATTTTTCTTACCCATCGATGTTCTAAATTTACACCCACTTTCCTGTTACATTTGATGCCAGCCCACATTCCTCTGCTGTTGTGCAGGTATGAGTAAATACTATCTCATGCCATTGAATAGGGAATCATTTGTCTTGAGTTCTACAGGCTGGCTGTATACATGGCAGCACACAGTGACAGTAATTTTCACTGATCTGCCCCCACTGCTGGTCCTGCTGCTACAAATAGCAATTGATTATTATGCTGTAGTGTTATTGACTGTCACGATGAACGCAAGCTTTATTTCATTTTTAAAGTAACATGCTGCAGATTTGTTCAGTATAAGAGCAAAACAAGGAAATATTAATTTCTAAGAATTATTTGCAGTCACAAATGTAACTTTAAATTCTGGTCATAAAACATTTACTTTACTTTAAATCATAGTAAACAAAAACTTTATTGTGGTATTTATTTTAGTGTAATGTAAATAAATAATTTCTAAAAGCCATAAGAAAATCAGTATAAAACTGAAATATTTTTTCTATTCCCAGTTTCAAGAGAGATATGCACAGAAAATAACTAGATACCTTTTCATTCCCTGCCAACCCTCCCCAACTATAAATGCTTCCTCTGTTCAAAAAGAGTTGAAATCTTATTTCGTACAAATGTATTCCTTGACCTATCTAGTATTCTAAAAGTCTCACTGTTTCCAAGATCTTATAATATCTCACCCTTTCTACTCCCCCCCTACAAATGAACTTTAAAAATTATGAAGATTTGTAGAGTTAATATTTATTAATATTATATCAGTGGCAGGTATATGTTAATTTATAAATTTGTTCCTTCCTAAACTGCAAATTTAACTTTCTAAATCTTTTAAAGCACAACATTAGTGGGTAGCAAAAATGATTTATTTTATTGTGCTGTGCCATCATGAGTCTTACGTGCTTGACTATTCCAGCAAATACACTATTTCTGTCTTAAACTAATAATTGGAGTTATATACAGCACAGAGCTTAGAAAGCAAATACAAAAACAAAACTATACAAAACCTCAAAGATCTAATCCGCCTAGAGCACACTACCTTTGAACAGCTTTCTGCCTTCTGAAGAACAGAGTTCAAGGTGGATGGACCATCGAACTCTTTAAAATCACTCCTGTAAGGCACAACCAACGGGTGGGCTCTTAGAGTTTGGAGCACTAAGAGTCTTAAAGATCCCATCTTGCCATTGAATTTGGATTTCTTTGGTATACTTTTCTTCAAACATTTTATTTTATTAAGAAATAAATATAAATTTGTCATCTAATCAGAGGTAACTTTAAAAAAATTAATTCAATAAGTTTTGAAAGACAGTTTATTCCCTAGTCTGAAGTATACTGTTGAAAGAATGGCTCAGCTATAAGGTTAGAAAGTGATCTCACTTTCCTGCCTTTCCACGTTGAGACCACCCGGGATCTAGAAATCTACCAAAGGCAACTTTAAAACATATTTGTGCTAAAATTGTTGTTGTCTATAGATAATTTAACTTTTCTCTGTACTAACAAAGGAGGAAAAGGACACAAGGAATCACAGGACAGCCACAGGGGTAGTCAGGCCGATGCTTGGTTTTAAATCTTTACATTCGTCTATGTTAAGCAATACTCAAAACCTATTTAGAAGTAGGTAGGCGTGAACCATAATGAATAATACAAATAGTCATGGGTTTGGGGTAAACTAAGTCTGTCAGGTATCAGTAAAGGAAATTTCCACCAGTGCTTTAAAAAGTGAAACTATCAGTGGTCTAAAGAAAGTTGGCAGCTTTTCCAATAACCACTGAGACAATACAAAGTCCAGAATAGTTATCTTTCTTAAAGTGTACGCGTACATGTGTGTAAAGAAAAGGACAGGTATTATTCATCTCCCAACCCTGATATAATTCAAATTAATGCTAAACAGTTATGTATTTATCAATTAACATTGTTTTTCATCTCCCTCTCATTCCCTATATTGTTGTAATTCCATCAAATAGTCATTTGCTTTTTTATGGTAATAATCCCTTCACATTTCTTTCTTTCATCTGTATCCTTGTGTGCTATTTGTTGTTCCACAATATCCTTATTATAAAGGCCTATGAGTTCCAAGAGCTTGATGAATAATTGGAAATGTTTTATCCCTGAGCTTCAAAAAAGTGCTAGAAATAATTATAAGCAAACATCTTCTGTAGTGTCCCATATCAATCCGATCCCTGCTTTATGCTGTTTGTTCTTTAGATAGAGAAGAAAACAGTAAGATCTTGGTTACCAGCTCTTGCAGCATAAAGGGGACAGATGTTTCTGTTTCCATCGCTTTTTCTTCTGCCTCCTCTGTTCTTTCTGGCAGCTTGGGCTGTTCACTACAATACTTTCCACAGTTAGTCAAGCCTGTAATTTCACAAGGTACAGTTAATTATTGATCAATCAAAATGAACTTCATAATCCTTTTGGCAACTTGTGCTGTACTTGAACTTCTCTCCTGCCCATAAAATAGCTTAATGGTCTACAGTATAATGAACATGAAGGATATGAACTAATGTTCAAAGAAGCAGGCAAATCCTACCTTTCTGCCCATGCCAATTCAAGATTATACTTCGCAACATACTACACACTCCTGATTCTTTTTTCAGCAATTCAGCTTTCCTCTCATCCCTATCCTGACCCCAGATGCAGTTTTCATATCTTCTCCAAGCATTTGATTCAATTTAAGATATTTAATACTTGCCTATGTATTTTCTATCCTTTAGTTTCTTCTACATGAATCAGCTTAGTCTGATAATAAAGTGGCTCTCATGAGCCACAGAGCTATGTTTTCAGTACAATTATGTACTGGTTTTTCTGAACAGGCAATTAACCTATATAAAAATGCGTATCATACATCAAAGAATAACGACTCCCTCCCTTCTCTTAGTAAAAACACAAACTAAAGGGGAAAACATCCTCAAATCCAGGTAGCTTACATATAATGTATATGCAGAAGGAAGTACAGCTGCCTTCTGGCCATCTATCATTCTACACTGTACGGAGCCTGCCATGGGCCAAGGTTCTTGCCCTGAGAGACAGAGAGTGAGATGGAGGTTAGAGTATGAGAACCTGGAAACAAACATTGTCATAGTGCATAATAACAAAGTTTTCAGTGGAAGGATTTCAGTTCTGGAGACTAGAGAAGCCAAAGGGAAAAATGTAATTATTACTATATGAGTGACTATTCATTCAGTCTGCTTCCAGAATGGTATCTTCCTCCGAGAAATACATTCACTCTGCAACCCAGGGAAACTTCAATCCATTTGTACACCACACACATAATCTCCTCCACCCCCACAAACACACATAGACTGTTTTTGCAGTACTAGCTTGCGTCTACACAAAGATGAGTAAATCCTGTCATGGTTCCTTTCTGCAAAGTTTATATGTTAGCCTCCTTGATCGTCAATGAAGATGGCTGCCATACCCACAGCTGTATAGGTTCCTTTAGTTTCCAACTTTGTTTCCATTCTGGGAAACTCAGTTCTAGGACTGTCTCTGCTTTGGTGTGTGGTTTTGCTTTTATACAAATACTAATAAGCGAAGAGAAACTCAAAAGATTTAAGATAGCCCAACTGACTTTCTAATCCTAACAGACAAAAGAGGCTAATTCAGATATGGACAAAAGTAACCACACTTCTAAGTGATGGTGTGAATAGACATAAAGAGAAGTAAAGCCAAGTTGTTGGGGTTTTTTGTTTGTTTGTTTTTAAGATTTATTTATTTATTTCTAGAGAAGGGGGGAGGGAAGGAGAAAGAGAGGGAGAGAAACAGCAATGTGTGGTTGCCTCTCCTGCACCCCCAACTGGGGACCTGGTCCATAGCCCAGGCATATGCGCTGACTGGGAATTGAACCAGTGACCCTTTGGTCTGCAGGACAGCACTCAGTCCACTGAACCATACCAGTCAGGGCAAGACAAAGTACTTTAAAGAGAAAAAAAAATTGTGATTGGGAAAATCAAGAAAAGTTTTCAGATTTTATGGCCAGTTGAGCTGGACCTCATTGGACAGGTTATTTGCATTAAATGCAGATAGATGAGGAAGAGCAGATTATGATCAAGAAGGAAGGAACTTGGGAGCAAAGGCTCTGTGACAGAAAATGTAGGAATGCATATTTAGTGTTCATTTGCTTTGACTCTATGAATTAATCTACCACTCATCCCAACTTTCCTCCAGGTTTGAAGATGTCAGCAGAGAAGACCAGCACTGAGTTACCACTGCTTCCTCTAGTGGCCACTCTCAAATACCAACCTATTCTTTAAAATGTTGATGCATTTGATAAGTATACAAATTAGGGTGAGTTTGAGACCCAGTATGTCCATACAGAAACTGATTTCCACATCAAAATGTTCCACAGTTACTTTCTTCAAAATGCCAACTCCTCTCCACTCAGAATTAGGTCTCCCATGTACTCCTCTTCCTGCCCAGCTGTTGTCACTAGGACCCCTGACTCCAACCTATGGGATATACTGTGTGTTTTTCACCACATACCCTAAATGCAGAGAAGGCTCTCCTCTGGATTCTTCATAGGAGGACAGAATTCATCTTCCTCTGACAAGAGGAAGACAAGCACTGAGTCACCACTACTTCCTCTGGTGGCCCCTCTCAAACCTGGAGATTGGATCCATCCTCGGTGCGTCTTACCTGGCACTAACCTACTTTGATCCCAGTCCTTCTACAGGTGACAAAACTCATCCCAGATCCATGACCATGAGAATTCTAGTGTGTTTAAACCTTGGCCTCCGGATCAGCCTTCAGAGATCTGAAAGAGGAGACAAAATTCCTCTCTCAAACAGTCCAGGACACATTCAGGTATTTCTGAAGATGAGATTATTTCGCAACCGCGTAAAGAAACAGCTCATTTAGGCAGATTCTTTTAAACGAACAGAACAAAAAAAAAAAAAAAAGACAAAACAAAACTGACCCTCAGTGTTTAGCTTTTAGGTAACAAGTTCTGCCATTACACTTCAAAATTTTCAACTCTCAGGCAACCTCCTTCTCACCCTTTCGATAGACGAAAAGTTGTGAAAGATGTGGCCAATGAGATGCTTGCTTGAGAGCACTAGTCATCCTAATTTGATTTCTTGTTTTTGGAAAGCTGGTGAGCAGGGAAGTGGCATGGAAAAAAAGTTTTAACAAAGTTAACCTCATGTCAGGAAGGCAGATCAAAAACGTATGCCCATTTTGTTTTTAAGGCTAGTTCCCTCTTGGCCCTATAAGAATAAGCTTTCGCGACTTGGGAGTCACTGGATCTCTTTATATATAATAGCAGCAGCATCTCCATGGATCAACTTCAAGCCTGAGCCATAGGAGGGTGAACCTTCTGAATCTGTGCTCAGATTCAGAAAATAGAAGCGTAATATAATTTCTTCCCTTTCATGAATTGCAGTGGACAATTTTCTCCCAAAGTTCCATGCCCTGATGGACCTAAGGCACAGCAAATGCAACACTTTACCCAATTTGTATTATATTTTTAATTAAATAATCTGAGATACTGGGGCTGCTCTAAGAGGGTGTAAGTCTCTCTGTCCGCAATCCTTAGTGAAATTGATATCCAGGAGGTATTTAAAGTCTGCATGCCACGGGGATCTGCCTTTCCTTAGAAGCACCTGGTGGTGTGGAAGAGCAGTTGGAGCTACAGACTCAACACACCTGCTTATGATTCTCTAGTTGACTAAATTCTGAGCCTTTGTCTCCTCAGTGCCAACCCTCCTGAGAGAGTTACAGGGGGGAGTAAGTGAATTGTTATACCTAAGATACTTCACAGTAAACATTCAGTAAATAGTGGCTACTTCTTAAAAAAATAAAACTTTATACCACTTTATTTCAACCTTTATCCAAAAATGTAAAAAGCGTTAAAAATGTGTAGTTCTAAGCTTCAGATGTGTAGTCCTGACCTCCAACCGTAGAGGCAAGTAGGAAGAGGGGGCCAGTACAGTTCGGAGTTCCTCCTGCTCTGGGAGAAAAGGGAAGCTTCAGACATGGTATGCGATTAGAACACCAAGACCCTGTGGAGAATGGGACCCCCATCTCTCCTAGCACTAGACTCTACCCACCCCACTCTTCAACAAAGAAGACATTTAAATATTTGATACTTAATACAGCAATGTGGTGCATGGCATGTGTGGCAGGCCACTAACTGACCAAGGAGGGCTTAGTCCTGCCCCCCTGCTCCTTGTCAGGCTGGACGTGGCGCGCCTTAGCTCCTGCCTCCTCACTCACCTCTTCTTCACTCCCTTATTCCTAAGAAACATCATTGTTTACCATAACGATCTGGTGCCACGCAGTGATCCGCACAGGGCCAGAACCAGACTTCAGGAGGAAGGTTATAGGAGGTAGAAGACAACCGAACTCAGCATGGGTTGGCAGGGCAACTTGGGGTTGGCCACAAAGACTGCAGTCTCCCGGTAGACATGGTTCTGGCTAAAACTGTTTCTTTGGTCCCTCGGGGAGGCAGAGCATGGTGAAAGCCAGCACTGTCAAAGCCAGCATGTGCTCCCGCATCATCCTCTTCCTCTGCCTTGAAGGTGAAAGAGCAGGTGCAGCCTAAGAGCTTACTGCCAAAGGAAAAACTGTGACTGGAACTGGGGTCCCAAGCGCCCACCCCAGAGACCGCCACGTCAGGGCTCAGCTCTTCTGACACAAGAACGCTAAAGCAGGGGGGCCGGCCTTAGCCCTGCTTGGTCAGCTAACTGCCTGCCACACATGCCATTTACCACGTTGAGGTACAGGTATCAAGTATTTTAAATGTCTTACTCATTGAAGAGAGGGGTGGGTTCTGCTGGCAGCCGTGCTGCAAAGAGTGGTTATTTCTATTAAGTTCTAAAGCATTTTGGGAAAGGTTATGCATTGGAATCTTTGCTTTAGTTCAATTGAGTTACAATTTGGTTGTCATTTATAATCATTGATTATAGATGCAGAAAAGTTTAAATGTATATTTATGTGAAAATCACTGTTACGAACTGATTTGCACATGATATCCTATCTTGCTAAATGTATAAAAAATATACTCAATATGGTATTATGACCAGGATCTGGAATAAACTCTTTGTGAATTATAAATTTAAAAGAATGTTTTAAAAGTAGATTTATACACATGATTAGAAAAAAAAACTTCAAAACATCAGAACATAGCCCTGGTCCAGTAGCTCAGCTGGTTAAAGTGTCATCTCAATACAACAAGGTAACAGGTTTGATTCCTGGTCAGGACACATAAAAGAATCAACCAATTAATGCATAAATAATTGGAACAACAAATGTCTCTCTCTCTTCCCCCTTCCCTTTCTCTCTCTTCAAAATCAATAATTTTTTTTTAAATCAGAAAATATACATGAATATATACCTTCTCTCTCTTTAGAAACAACAATACATTTTAACCATCTCATGGTAGGAAGGGGTGAAGGAGTTAAGAGGAATATTTTTTTTTAAATAATTTATGTTGTCATGAAACATGCAATAGCAAAAGGTACAGACATACATTTTTAGCAACTTAATATTTTCTGATATTGAAAACATTATATGAAAAATGTAAGTAGAAATGACAGTCCAATACTTATAGCTTTAGAAATGGGATACAAAAAAATACAATTATTACCAGGGAACAGGATAGTATTTTGGGGAGAAACTGAATTTCCCTCTAACTTACCTCACATAAAACTTGCCCTTTCACAACCAGAACTTGTTCTCATGCAGGTGTCTACAAACTTTTTCTGTGAAAGGCCCGGTAACAAGTGTTTTAGACTTTGCTGGCCAGATGGTCCCTGTTGCAATGATTCATTTATGTCATGGGAAAACAACCATAGATGAGATTTAAACAAATGAGTGTGGCTTTGTTTCAATAAAACTTTATTCATACAACGAGCATCCAGATTTGGCTCATGGTCCTTAGTTTGTCAAGCTCTCCTCTAAAGTAATACATGACAAAAGTAAGAACACAAGACAAGGATAAAAGAAGCTACAGGAAGAGATGATAAAGTTACAGGAAGTAAGATACTGAAAGAAAGAGGAAGGCGGTAGTAAAGAACGCAGTTCGTGTTTTCTGTCCATTTATTCCTACCACCCTATGGCAGAAAACTCACATCACGGGATATAACACTGGGTGTCTTAATGTTAGGTAATCAGTTTTATTGAGAATTTACATTTTATAAGATAGTATATATTATTCCCGAAGCTAAGGGTTTTGATGCTTAAAAGAGTCTGAAATTATTGAAATTGCCACATCTGCTCTAGGAGTTTCAGTCAACCTGACCACCAAGATCCCAGCAACTGATCTCTGAGAAAATTCCATGTTTCAGAAAAAAGATAAATAAGTATGTTACCTCAGCCTTTTTCCCAGCTAACATTAAGACACCACAACAAAATCCATGAACCTAGTATAAAGAGACACATTTGCTGCTTAATGCTACTTTGTGTTATTTAAATCTGGAGCCTGAGCCCTGCGAATTTGTGGTGGAACAACTTCGGCAAATAGAAAAATAAACTTTGCCTCAGTGGAAGATTAGTCCAGGAGGCCCAGTGGACTTTTCACAGCAGTAAAATCCATGCAAAATGAATTTGGACAAGAATAGTCTGTCTAAGATATCAATTTGCCCAAATAATATATTTATGGACTATTATTACATCTAGAGGGAAAAAAAGCACTAGAATGAAACTGTAAAATTTCACCGATAAAAATGATCCATTCTCAAATGTCAACCAACATTAAAAGGGAGAATTTGACACTTTTAAATAAAAAATGATGCACAAATTGCACAAGAAATCTATGGAGACTCCTTCAGCTCTTTTTTCTTCCTGGTGCTTCTTTAAAACATGCAATAACCCTTTTTCAATTGGAGAGGTTTAATCTGTGTGCATAAGGAGTCTTAGAGGCACTGCCTTCTCTTCCTGGAGGCCTGCATGCAGGCTTTTTTCAGATATTGATTGTGAAAGTGATATCACACCATAAGGTACATTGATACGGTGTCGGGTAAAAGAAAACGGCAAAGAATCCTTGCAGTCTAATCAAAGCTCTGTCCAAGCCCCACACTCAGATGAAATCGAATCAATAGAGACGATTAAATGATACATACAATGTCATCAATATTAAATACGCTCCATTTCCTGTACAAGAGCTGGATAACACAAAGTGGACAAGATAAAACTTGACTCTGCAGGTTTATTTACAGGATCTGTGCTATATTTAAAAATAAGTAGGAACGTTTGATTCAGTTCCCAGTTGCCTGGGAAATTAAGGTGCCAACCGTGCATTAATGAACCAGCTACGCTTATACTGGACAGACTATGGAGGTGAGAGAATTGCATAGGGTATTTATTCTAATAGCTTGTATTTGGTTTTTATGATAGAAGACAAGCCGGGGTCTAGAAAATAAGAATAACAATAAAAATAGGTATTATTTATTGAGAGTTTGCTATAAGCCAACCCATTTGCTAATTGCTTTACAATTATTACCTCATCTGTAAATATTATCTCATTATTTTTTCTAATGTTGAGAAAACAAAGATTTAGATGTATTCAGTGGTACAGAAGTGAAAGAGTTGGGAATTAAACTCAGCACTTTCTGACGCCGGTAGATGTGCTTTCTAGGAGTACAGCTGAAATCCATTGCTAATGACCATGATCTTGGAAAACCTATCTATGTTTGTTTCATTGAAGTCTCTTTTTTCTTCTGTAAGAGGCTTGAACTAAATAACCTAAATTGCCTTTGTTGATCTAAATTTCTAAGAATAAATGAGCACCCTGCTTGACTGCTAGGTATTTATAAAGTGTGAATAATATCACTTCATAAAATTGCTAAGAAAAGGTATGTTTTCAAGGATTGGGAATTTTCTGCTCCTTGTTTTAACAGAGATGGCAGTCTCAGAAAATAAGCAGAGGTACCTGGAGGCAGTGCTTACACTAGTTCAGGAAGGACCTCCGAACTCCCAGCTAGGCAAACCTTTAGTGCTTCAGCGTGGTGCAAATTGCAGAAGATGCCAGTGAGGTCCCACTGCCGACTGCTCCTTAGCTCAGGCAGTGGACTTCAAAGTTCTTCCTCATAGCATTTTCTCACTTTTTAAAAACAAAATTATTGTGCTATCAGTTTAATCAAACTCTAAAATATAAACTAAATATATACAGCCTCAGTAAAAAGTTTTACAAAACACATGTAATACTATGTTCCAGGTACGGGTTGAAACGCTTTAAAATAATGTATTTACAGCAACGCATTGTGGTAGGTATCAGTGTATTATTCCAATTTCACAGATGCAGAAGAGACTAGGAGAGAGAGAAAAGTCAGTAACTTGCCCAAGATAACCTAGCTGATTGCATGGACAGAGCCAGGGTTTGAACCAAAGCATCTGGGTCCAGGAAACTCTCCCGTAACCTTTATACTCTACTGACTGTCTCTGTGTAACCTAACAAGAAGTTTTATAACGAAGATAGACATTTTAAAATATGTTTATATGAGAGATAGTTTAAAAGTATTTTAGACTGTTGAAAAGGCATGAAACACAGTGGAAAATTTTCCTTGAAGTGAGTCAGGTTAAATTCACTCCCGGAGAAAGAGCAGGAACAGGTACGACCACCAATTCAATTCACACAAGCCCCCGAATAGCTGGCAGGCATTATGAGTTTTGACTAGTATTCATCACTGCTGACACTTCAAACACACAAGTGAACATGACAAAATTCTTTGCAAGATATTTCCGGAGAGTGGCTTCCTTTAAGACAAATCCTAATTCTATCAATAGTTAATTGAAGACCTGTCGTGTCTTTTGCTTAATAGGCATCATAACGTAGCCACCAGCCTCACCTAAGTCATGGTTACTTTTTTTATATGTTCCCCCCACACTGTTTTTGGTCTCTTTTCCTCCTACTAGGTAATCTCACTGATTTCCTTTGTCTACTTATGCAAAATAACAAATGTCAAAGCTTGGAAACTGGTAATTTGGCAATTTTAGACAATCGCCTCATAACCACATTTTAGTACACCTTTGAAGCAGCAGAAGTTCAAAGGCTTTGAAAAGACTACTATTGCTTTGCCTGTTACTATGAGTCATTTGAAGTAATTGGTCTTGTCTGATGTATGTTTTGAACTGAGGAAGTAGAGCTTTATTACCACAATCAGATACAGGTTTTTAGCCGAGGAAGTGAAGTTTTCCTCGCAGATGTAGATGCGTGCTTGATAAGGCAGAAAACAGACAGATGCGTCTCGAGGCACCGGGGAAGAGGTGTGGAGAAGGAACAAATAAAACAGTTGGGAAAATTCTATGAAGCTGCAGTGAAGTGTTTTTGGAAGCGGTCCCAGTTAGGAAATATCTCACAAGCAAGTAACTCATAATTTAGATGCAGACTTTAAACTTTAATTTTGATTCCATCTGAAATCTACCTATTATCCTCATCATGTTAAAAGTGGGCCAGTGATTTGCAAGCAAGTAAACTGGGTAAATGAAAGTTATCTTCTTAAAAAGAATATTAGTTTTTCTACTTTGCTTTTACAAATATAGTGTCTGACGTTAAAGCCAGTTTTTACTTTATTAGTTTCTTATAGCGAGTACCATTGTTTCAGATGCATCTCATGAAAAATGAAAGACAATATTGTTCAAATCAAAGGAGAGCATAAGATACGTTACTTCTTTTGGCACCTTTCCGTAGCAACATTTGTTAAAGGTTTTTCATGTGTGTATTTGTATGTAAATAAAGGAATAAGACTAAAAGTGTAACAAAAGAAAGCAAACAGACAAAAAGTTTATTCCCATTTAAATATTTTTTTAATGAAACAGTCAAAAATGTTTATTTAATGCTTATAATGAGTCAGATACTGGTCCAGAAATGAGAATGCACAAATTATTGTAATGCCTTTCCCACGGAGTTTACCGTTTAGCAGGTAAAAAGACAAATGACACATGTAATAGTGTAATAATAAGCAAAAGTCATCCAAGAAAAACATGCACGAGAGAGCAGACTAGGGGCCTCCCAAAGGAGTTAGTTATCTACTCAGATCTTGATGGAGTCAGCACCTAGGAGTAGACTTTCCAGATGAAGAAAATAGTTTATGCTAAGATATATGATTTCCAAACCACCCACAATAATTATAGTTAGACATTGGGAGAGTGAAAGGGAAAGGAAAAGTGGCAAGAAAGGAGATGGAGCCAACTGGAATCATAGAGGCAAATAAGGGGCCACCCTGGGACAAGTGAGAGATAGCCAGACACGCGCAAGATGGATAGGCAGGCAACAGAATTGAGGAGACATACTGTAGTGACTTTTCAGTAGTTCAAGGGTAGAATAGAGAATAAAATGTATGGAAGAGAAAAAAAAAGAATAAAGTATCCTCAAAGACTCACCTCCTTTCAGAAACATTTGCCATTTTGTTTATGTACATTTGTATGATCTTATTTGATTAAGGTATTCCCACTTCTCCCCAGATAAAAAGTCCTTCAGCGTATCTCCAGATCGATCAAACTCTCTGACAACTCAGCACTAGTTAACTGTTTAAAAAAGTTAAGTGTAAAATTCTAAGTCTCTGGCTTTCATGATGCAAAATATTTTAAGCTACTTCTTTGACTCTTAGCTCTAGCAATTCATACTCATCAGAAATATTTAGCAGTGAGTCAACAATTTAACATACTATTTCTCTTTCATACCTCAATAGGAATAAGGGTTATGAGAAAAGGTCCTAAGATGGAGAAAGAAGACAATGGAAGACAACTATCAAAAACAAAATGAAGTAGAGATTACCACATAAGGGAGTTGAAATATAAAAGAGAGAAGGGAAATTTTGTGAAGGGCCAATTAGACTTGAGGAAAAGAATAGGACAATAGGAGCTATGAAATGGATATGGTGTTTAGGGACTGGCAAAAAGGCAGTGCATCTGAAACAGGTACCACCTCTTCCTATTTACATTATCATTTATTAGCAAAACTTTGACAAGATTTTTTAAATTAAGGTTTTATATGCAAAGGAATGTGTACTTCTTCAGTGTACAAGTGAAAGCTTTTTAATATACCCTCCCATGTACCAACATATGAAACATTTCCCTGAAGCCAGAAAGCTTCTTTTTGTTCTCCTACAGTCATTCCCCAGCACTCATAGGCAACTATTGCTCGATTGTAATCAATATAGACTACTTTTTCCTATATTTAAAACGATTATAAGTTGTGTCATCTAATATGTACTCTTTTGTGTCTGGATCCTTTCATTCAACCAACTTATTTTTTAAATCCTTCAGTGTCCTTGTTCATTCATTATCCAGCTTTTTTTTCTTTTACTATGTCGAGTAATATTCCATCACACAAATATATCCAAACATCTATTCTCTTAAGGATATTTAGGTTTTTCCAACTTGGAGATACTATGAGTAATTTACTATAAACATTTGCTACACTGCTATTTATGAGCATATAATTTGTTTCTCTTTTAAATACATGAGTTAAGTTTCTGGGAAATCGGATGATGGAATGTGTTTAACTTTGTAAGAAAGAGCTACATAGTCTTCCAAAAGGGGTGCACCATTTTGTACCCCCATCGATAATGTATGAAAGTTCTAGTTCCTCCATATCCTCACAGACATTTGGTGTTATCAGACATTAATTCATACAGGCATGAAGTGGTTTTGATTTGTCCCTAAGTGGAGACCTATTTAACGGGCTCATTGGCTTGCTATACCTTTTTACAAGTGGCTGTTTGTACTGGCTACTTATTTTTTTACAAATGATTTGTAAATATTCTTTATATATTATGGATAAAATTATTTTGTTAGATTGATTTTTATGAATATTTTCTCCACTTTGTGTCTTGCCCTTTTATTTTTGTAAAGTATCTCTCAATGAACACTTTTTAAAGACCACTTTGGTAAACTCCATTTGTTAAATTTAATTTTCTGTATGCTTGTTGCTTTATACTTCCTTGCTAAGAAATATTTTCATACCACAAGGACATAAATGTATTTTCCCATAGTCTTATTCACAGTTTATTGCTTTAGATTTTATTTTAGACTTATGATCTGTTTTAAAGTTTTGTTTAATTGGGGGATTAAGATTAATATTATTCAACGTGTTTATGCAGTTGCAATAGACCATTTGTTAAAAAAGAATTTCCTTTCCCCATTTAATTGCCTTGCCACTTTTGTCTTATGTACAGATTTATATCTAGACTCTATTGTGTTTAGCTGATTGATATGTCTTTCCTTATGCAATATCTACCCAATCTTGATTTGCTTGGCTTTAAAATAATTCTTAAAATCCAATAATATGAAATTTATAATTTCTCTCTTCTTTTTCAAAATTGTTTCAAATAATCTAGAGAAGTTATTTGTATTTCCACACAAAATTTAGAATCTTCTTATTAATTTCTTGAAATAGCCTGCTATGATTTTGATTAGAATTATGATACGTCTACAAATTATTTCAGGAAAAGTGACATCTAAACAACATCTGGTTTTAAAACCAAGTACATAGTATACTTCTCCATTTTTTAGGCCCTTTAGGATTTATCTCAGCAACATTTTGGAGATTTTAGAGGATTTGCGTGTTTTTTGCTTAAATTCATTCCAAAGTTTTTTTTTATAATGTTTAATACAAATTGTGTTTTATTTTCCAAATATTTGTTATAATTATTTTAATTGTACCTTTTGTAAAAATACAATTGATTTACTTTAGTGATTTGTATTCTTGCTAAAACCATTTATTTCTAGGAGTATTTTATAGACTTAGGATTTTCTACGATGCAATCACATTACCTGCAAAGAAAGACAGCGTTGCTCTTCCCTTCCTATCATCGTACTTCCTGTTTCCTTTTCTTACTACTCTTGTTAGGATCTCTAATAAAATGTTGAATTGAAATAAAGTAAGATCATTGCACTGTTTCTAATTTTAACAGAAAAGCATTTACTACTTTACCAATATAAAGACCTTGATATTTATATAGATGTTCTTTGTCAGATTGAAGATACTTCTTTTTATTCCTACTTTCCTGAAACTTTTTTATTTTCATCATGAATGGGTCAAATTCTTTTCTGCATCTATTGAGAGGGTCAAAAGTTTTTTCTTTTTTTGTTTTTGTTGCCTATTAACTTGATGAAATGACTCAATTGCATTTTGGCCTTAAAAACAATCTTGCATTCCTAACAGAAAGTCCACTTGGACTTGATGAAAATGCTGATATTATCCAGAGTGCTGTTTAGTTTTTCTTCCCTTTCTTTCAGGTAGCTCTCCTCCTATCTACAACCCCACTGACATACAAACACTTCATTAATATATGCATATTGGAAAAGGAGTGTCTTCCTCCACACCCAGTTGTAAAGGGATGGATAAAACAAGGCTTGGCAGATCACCTCTAAGAGTTAGCCTAATCCTTGCTCTAATAAGACAATTTTAGATACAGTTAACACTTATTAGTTTATTACTATGTTCCAGGCACTTGTCCAAGTGCTATACAAGTTTTAATTCATTTACTCTTTACAATAATCACATGAGGTGGATACCATTATAATCTTCATGTGAGAGGTGAGAAGCCTGAGACATGGAAAAGTTAAGTAACTCATCCCTTCCCCCACAGTGTTCCTAGCTGGTAATAAGCAGAGCCAGTATTCAAAATAAAACAGTGTGGTTCCAGGACCATTCTCTTGCCAACTACGCTACATAATGTTAATCAATAAAAATTTTACTACAGGACCTTGGCATTAAATAATCCCAGGTTCTCCTTCTCATTGGAAAGGTGATTGCTCTTACACATCTACTGTCACACGGGTAAGAGGCATAAAATGGCAGTTTGAACTAAATCTTGTAATATCAAATGTCATAAAACTGTTACTTATCCACTGTCATATGGACAAGAGTAAAGCAATGACATTCAAGTTAAGTAACGGTTTTGGGATAAGGAAAGAACATTGAAACTAGCCATCTGCCTCCATCTTCTCAGGTGTCATAAAACACAGCTATAACACACATTTTCACTGCCTGAAGCACTAGATGGAGAGAAGCATGAAAGAGCTAAATAGAGTTTAAAAAATATACATCATACCATATCACTCCTCTGTATCAAGTCCTTCGATGCTTTCCACTACACTTAGAATAAATACAATGCCATTAAGTCGCACAAATATTTTGGCATCATCAGACTCCCACCAATTTCTCCATTCTTTTTGTGTGTATCCTGCTCCCTGTTCACTAGGTTCCCTCCGCCTGGCCTGCTGATCTCTCTGCCAGGGACACTCATTTTCCAATTCTTGACAAGGCTGGCTCTCTTTTCTCCTTTGAGTCTCAGCATAAATGTTACTTCCTAAGGAAGCCTTCCCTGGCCACCTAATATAAGTAGGCCACCCTCACCTCCACATTACTATCTAGGATCTCACCTTGTTTGCTTCCTATCAGGATCCAAAATGAATTTTTAATTAATTAAATAATTAATTATTTAATTACTTATTCTTTGCCTACCCTACCAGAATGTAAGCTCTTACATTTAACATCAGAGTGGTGATGTTTAGCACAGAGCCTGGAATATAGCATAGGTTTAAGATATGTATCATATTAAAAAATAAGAAGTAATATATCTCATGGAAAATTTCCTTATAACGCAGTTTACTGCAAACTCATATATGCTACATTTTCTTCTGTACATGAAAGAACATGGACTTTGAAGTTGGGTAGACCTGGGCTCATATCTATTGCTGCTATTCATAAATCACATGAATCAAAATATAATCTTGGATATATCTATAACTTTAAAATTTTTCTCTCATTTGATAAAGCCATACTGACTCATTTCTCACAGAATCAGTATGATCATTAAGTGAAATAATGTGCATAGAAATGCTCAGCTCCGTTTCTGGCTCATAGCCAACAGGTAATAAATGTTTGCTCTCTCTCTGTCTCTTCGTTCCCTTCCTACATACAGTGACACTCCCTTTCAAGCCCATGGACCACGTCAAACACATTTTTAAAAAAGTCAACAAAAAGCAACCTTTTCTAAGTCATATTAAACCTCACCTTGGAAATCCCAGAAAATTTAATGAGGAGACAGGTTAGACAAAAAAAAAAAAAAGAAGAAGAAGAAGAAAAAGAAGGAGGAGGAGGAGGAGGAGGAGGAGAAGAGGAAAAGATGAAGACAAAAATGAAAAGATAAAAAAATAAAAGTTTGCCTCTTTTGAGCATACTGATAAACCACTGCAGCCCTGGCCTGATACTTACAAAAACACAGGCAGCACAGAGAGGGCGGCAGTTCTGAAAGTCAGTAAGCCTTTACGTTCGTGTCCAGAGCCTCGAGACCTTACCTGCTACTGGGCCCTAGGTGCCGTTGCAGCTTGACATTCTTCAGAAATAAGCAACCAGTCTCCAAGTGCTTGGGCCAATGTGACGATTTCGCAAACGTTATACGAAGGGAACACCTAGTCTCTCACCATGTTTTTCTTATGAGATGGTAGTAAGTGTGGCCATCGAAAGGCAAAACAACCCAATAGTTAGCATTTTATAATTTAGTTATATTCCAACATTTGTTTACTTATTAAGGCAACATAATGACATGCTTAGGGGAAGATTTTTTTCCTATGCACAAAGACTGGTATTTCTGGAGAAAAATTTCAGCTTCTTAAGGGGAACTTAATAGGAAATATCCTTTGCTACAATGCTTGCCATGTGTCCAGACTCTTCCTGGAACTCTCTTTTTATAGAAATAACATATATAGATATCTTTAGAGGTTACTATCGGTTTGAAATGAATCTTAAATGTTTTTATTCCAAAGGGTCAGGCCTTCTAGTCTTTGGTAGGCGCAATTGTACCGGACATC
Organism: Mormoops blainvillei; assembly: GCA_004026545.1. Lineage (NCBI taxonomy): Eukaryota > Metazoa > Chordata > Mammalia > Chiroptera > Mormoopidae > Mormoops > Mormoops blainvillei. The sequence goes on along the minus strand of PVJD01001594.1, from coordinate 117,647 downwards.
GTTTCTCCTCAGTGTCCTTACTCTGCCCCCATTGGTATGTTTATAACAGGAGAAGCAGCCTTGGGCGTCCCAGAAGAAACTCGTGGTTAATAATCGCCAGGTCATGCGGGGAATCCCGGATAGATGGCATTGCATGCAAAAATAAATATTCGGGATACAAAATGAGATCAGCTAACATTATCTTTCCTTTAACAGATCCCTAGCTGACCTACGTAATGGCTAGAAAAATAAGAAATAACTGCTACCAAGTTGATCAGCAATGCTATCTTAAAATATCTTTAGAAGCTATAATTTTGAACTGGAAGAGTTTATAAAAATCATCCTGTGAGTGTAAGTCAGATTCAGGGTGGAGCAATGTAAGAAAGTCCTGAATCTTTAGAAATGTGCATCTGTTCTTAAATTTATGAACCTTGTTTGTGTCTACAGAGAAGCTAAATGGGGTAAATTTAGCAGCGGTCTGAAGAATCTCAGTTTGTCCCTTAAAAGTCAGGTTTCGCAAATGGGGACTAACCTTCTACAGCAGGGCTTTTTAACATGACTTCTTCCTGCCATCCTTCTGGCAAACATGCTGTATGATCTCTAAAGCTTGTCTCCTCCTTCTGTCTGCTTCACCGCTTTCGGGATTTGACCTCTACCCATGTAGCTCCTTCCATCGTCATCGTTCTTCTTTTCAATACCACTTGACCTAAAGAGACTGATGTGATGCATTTTCAGAAGTGGTCCCGACACAGAAGTCATGGAAGGATGGGATGATTTGCTGTATATTACTGAAAACTTAGACAGAACCATCATCATTTTTCTTTCCTTCTGTGAGAAAGTGTGTAATGAAAAATGTTCATGAATTAGTGCTTTAATAGGGAGCCAAACAGGTGCCTTTAACATTAAAAGCAGGTCCAGCATGTTCATAAGTTTGTGATTTTTTTTTTTCAAGTGAGGCCTCTCAAATCCTGTGGCTTGGCTATCAAGATGCAGAGAAACAAGGAGAGCCCTAGTAGAAATGCCAAAATCCTATTTGCACAAGGATTTGATGGGGGATTCATGGACTATTTCATTTCCACCCAGCCATGGCCTTCATGAATACTGCCTGACCATATCAGGTCTGTTTATAAGGCCATTCCTTTTAACTTGAACTCCTACTGGTTTTCCAACTTTGTTTATTTATTTATTTTTATGGAGGGGACCCTTAATTTTTTTTTTTAACTTACGCATTTAGCTGGACTCCAGCTTGAGTGCAAACCAGACTGCTCTGAGTGGATTCCACGGCTCTGCTCCTCAGTTGGTGGGGTCCCTTAGGGGTGGCATTCCCAAGGCCCACTGGCTGGGATCCACGGCATTCCACTATCAGGATTGCTGACAAAGAGTTATTTTTTTTACTGCATTTTAAGCTGACGCTTAAGGAAGGGAGGTCATGTTTATGTGTATGAACCTTAGTTTGTGTTAGGCTTATGTAAAATTCCCAGGGCATTCCCTGAAGGTAAAACAAAACAATAAACTTTTCCCTTTCTTATCTTCCCTCCCAACTTTCCCCCCCATTTTGGGAAAAGATCACTTTTTCCAAATTTAAGCCTCTCTTCAGAACATGAGAAGTCAAGTGACTAACGTTCTTCTTTCTTTTTCTTTCTTTTTCTTTTTTTTTGCAAGAGAAATAAAAATAATACACACACACAAAGCAAAAACATTGATTTCCTCTCTAGTGATCTTTGACATGTTTTTATGAACTTATCTCCAGATTTCTCTTCTCCCAAGATAGAGTTTCTCACTTTAGCATTACATTAAAAAATAATAACATTGATTAATTAGCTTATAAACATAAGTTTTAAAAAATGCACATTGTTAAATGTTCTTTAAAAAGTAGAATCTTTTACATCCTTCCACAAAAGGATGGCTTTAGCTTTATTTATTACAAGATGGTATCCACAATAAGACGTAGTATGACATAAATTCAGATAAAATGGGACTTGACCATTATGTGAATCCATTCGGAAGAATCTTAATGTTACTTTCTTACTGGTATTACCAGAAATAATGACAAGTAATTTTTATTGAGCCCTTTCTATATGCCTGGCATCCTAGCAGGCTCTTTACATACATTTTCTCATTTCATCTTTAACATAACTCTTTGATATAATTTAGGGGTTGGAAACATTTATAGTGAACCAGATAGAGAATATTTCAGGCTTTGTAAGTCATGTAGAACCTCTGCTACATAGTCTTTTTATTATTGTTATGATTATTTTTGCTTTTGTTTTTAAGACCCATCGCAAATATAAACACCGTTCTTAGCTCCTGACCTGCTCCCAAATAGACCGCAAATCTGATTTATCCTGTAGGCTCTAGTTGGCTGGCTCCTGATTCGATCAAAGTAGAACACAGATTATTTTTATTTACAGAGGAGGACATTGAAATTTAGAGAAGTTAAGTAAATAGACCAAAGTTACACACCTGGTATGTGGCAGAGGACTTTAGTTAACCATGCAGTCACTAGCAAGAGTATACTAGTTGCAGTTAAATTTGAGGACCCATGTAACTAGTAGATAAATATAGAGCATTTCTAATAAAACTTATATACTTTACTATAATTAGAAATGGCACTGTAATATCAACTAGTTTATAAATGCTTTACTGGATATACCTCTAGCTACATGCTATTTCCACCTATACTTGTGGCACATACATCAGTTAAGGACTATTTCATGCACAAGCAAACAGAAAGATTTACTTTGTTTTCTTTTTAGAACACTATGATATTTTCTAGCCCTTACTAACCTAGTTTTGGTTTTAATTTTTCTTTGACTTCACCATATCCCTTCTTTAAGTTAGAGACAACGGAAATAAATATAAATCAAAGTTTCAAAAGTGCAACTTAGTTTTGCTGGAAAAAAAAATGAGTGGGCCTAAGATTATTTATTATATTCCTGAATCCAGAACTTGAATGTTAATCAGTCTAAATTTTTACTGGTTATTCAAATTGTCAAAAAAAACCCCCAAACATTTATTAAACATGAGATTTTTTCAATAAAATTTGATAGATCAATTCTGTGGTTTGAAAACATATTTTAATTTAAAATTAAGCCATTGAAATCAATATGTTTGGGATTAAAATTCTTACTAGGGTATATGTATATGTGGTTCTTATTGGCACTAAAAATTCTTTGCCTCTCAGACATAAAATTATGTTGACTGTTAAAGAATTCACTCAAAGACTCTACTGCAACTCTTAAATGCTCATTGTTCATTATTAGGTATTTTATTTCAGATTTTTTTTTCTAGATAATAATATGAACTCCAAACATAACAGCAGGGATCAGCTGAGAAATCTGAGGAATTTGTAAATGACAGACTTGTTTAACATTAGGAGAAAAAGAACATATCCAACAGATAAGATCCTTCTTATTTATATTCTTTTTAATGTGTGTTTTAAAATATCTAAATTTAGACTCCATTGACCAATAAAACTGATGGAGTAACATATTTTGGAAATTTTTCTAAATATATAATCTCCCCAATGGACAACTCCTTTTATTTTTGGGGTGGGTATAATGTGTTTTTTAAAAGCTGCCTGAATATATATATATATACATATATATGTATATATATATCCCCCCCCCAGAGTACTATCGATAAATAATACACATTTTATAAACATTTTGGTTGACTTTGTTTTTAATTCTTTCTTTGGAATAAAATTAAGCAGAAAGAAACTTCCAAGCATGCATACACAAACTGGCTGCAACCAGCAAAACACAGGAAATTGGACACACTAGAGATGGAGAAAGAATTTCAGATTTCTATCACAGCTCATTTTTCTGCATGTAACACTGCAGTGTATTGTCAAGTGCAGGAGGGCCTGGGTGCTCCAGGAGAACAGATGGCAGCTGGGTTAGACCAGACAGGAGAGAAAAGGAAGGTGTGGCCACCCAGGAAGTTCCGGTAAATTATGCAGCTTGCTCTTCTCGCCTTCAGCTGAAAAACAGAAAAAGAAAAAAGAAGTACTTAAGAAAGTGTATACCAATGGCCAGCACTGCAGCCCCCATGGAGGCAGTTCCAATCCAAGGTACAAAACAAAGTACAGAAAGAGACGTGAGCATTTGGAGTGTTCTCAGGGGAATTTAGGGGATGTCGGTGAACTGTGCAGCAACCGCCCTGGGACCAGCAGTATCTTTGAAATAAAACAAAACCCAGTTCTGATTGCAAGCACAGTTTTTCCTTCGAGAACCTAGTACTATTTGAACGATAGGTGAGATGCAGGACGCTTTAGCGATATGAACACACACAGCCGTGGAGAGCAGCTGTTCTGGCTTCTCACCATGGAGTGATCAAGAAAAAATAAATAGACTTCCAGAGAAGCAGGAGGAATAAAGCTGAGATTCAGAAATACAAGACCTGTGAAACTCTGGGAAATGGTAACTAGGGAGATTACAGAATCACCTAAAGGATTATATAAAGTCTCAAATCATTATATCAGCAATGTCAAAAACCTGGCTATTTTCTTTATGGAAAGAAAATGAATGTGAGGTAATGGGAGATAAAAGGATAATAATATGTCAAAGGAGTTACCTTCATTCTTTGCACCAAACAGAAAAATAATTGATATTTGCTGTATGTCTTGCTTGTGTCATTTCAGTTTGGTCCGTAGGAGCACACTCTATTTGCATCACTTTAGTTTTCCTAACTACATTGCCAAAGTGTTGAGCAAGCTTTTAAACATATTCTCACAATGCCAAAGTCAGTGTTTTGCACACATTAAATAAGCAAAAAAATAAAACAAACAAACAAACAAAAGAAAAAAAAACGGGATGGTCATAAAGTTCAAGTTCATAATCCCTGCATCACTTACTTCAAACCTGGTGCATAGCTCCAAACAGTCTCGTTTGCTATTAGGTAGTAAGCCCTGTGGAGGGCAGGCAACTAAGTGGTGGAAGAAAAAATTTTACAGGTACAAGAAATACCATATGCGAAAGCTCAAAGGTGGAGAGGAGGAGCAGGGGGGAGAGAGAGAGAGAGAGAGAGAGAGATGACATGGGAAGAGTTTCAAGAACTAGACATCACTTAAGAATGGCTGAGGGAGCGTGGAGGCGCACAGGAGGAGGAAAGGGGCAAGGCTGCCCTAGCCTCACAAAGAACTTTCATTCCACAGGCCTTTCTATCCAATGTGAGGGCGTGGGTTTGGGCTTTCTTATGAGGGCAAAAGGCACCATTGGAGGACTTTAAGAAGGGGAATCTGAGATGTGAAGTGAGTTCAAAATGCCCTTTCTGGTGCAGTGGGAGCAGAGGTTGGGAAGAAGTCCTGAGGCCAGAGGAGTCAGTCTGGAAGCTTTTTCAGAATCCACCAAAGTGATGATGTTAAATTGCAACAACATGGTAGGAGAATGGAGTGAAATAAGCTAGAACTAGGAGATTGTAGTAAATGTAGGGAAAAGAGTGAAAAAAAAGAGAGAAGGCAGAATGGCTGCATTTGTGGTTTCAAATAGAGACCACAGAAATTAGTGTGGTTTAGGGGAAAGAAAAATTATCTTCTAAACTGCAGCTTCTGCTTTGGGTCTGTCTGAAGTTATTTCTTTTAGGATCCTCCACCTCTCCTCAGCTTTTTCATTAACTGTCAGAGGAGTCTACACAAAGATTGGTTATTTGTAGTAAAGTTGAAGTGTGCAAAATACAAAATGCCCTAAATTATCACAATCGGTGACTCCAATTGGCAGCAATTAAGATCCCTAATTCTTCCTTATGTGAAATTAATCTTTTTCTTTAGGAAAATAGTTTTGGAGCAATATGAAAACCATTACCATCTTGTAAAATATTGAAGTGTTTATTAAAGCATTTTCTTTTCTAAATTATACTTCTAGTAAGCAAATCTTTTATCTGACATTTTTATATTAATTGAATAATATATACATTTACATCTACAATATGCATACAACAGATATAGGTAAAATTCATAGCTTTCCTAAATTACAAACTTAATATTTTTGTACTAGCTCCAAACTTTCTATTCACTATTAGAAGCTTTCCTGCAAGACACAAAATCCATTGTGCAATTTTTTTTTTCTAGACTGCAGGAATGCAAAAGTATACACGGTTTCCTTCAAAATGGAATCATCATTCGCAGATGTAGATGTGTACTTGTTATGCCAAGATGAGACAGATGTGGTTCTATTCACTCGGGGACAGGTGCTACGGAAAAAGAGATAAAACATTTGTGGAAAGTGTAAGCAACTGCATCGTTGTTGCTAAATAAATAAATTCTCTGCCAAAAAAACTTTATTTGCTTATTTCTCCTTATTTCTCCCGAACGTTTATTTTAAGATCTGGTAGAGCTGAGTTCTATTCAGTTTTATTTCCCTGTATCAGTCAAAAATGTAAAGTATTTACATACATGTTTGAATAGGTTCCCTGATAGTGAATGGCAAAGACAGCCCCACATGCCATCTTTTACCAATGTTAATTAACCTAAAGCAAATTTACCCTCCGACACCCCCCCCCCCACAAATTGACACATTTAACTTCTGGCAAAAATCAGTCACAGTCCTTATAAAAGAAAACAGGCTAAAATGAGGGCCATGAAAGGACTAGCAGGTTTGGAAGCAAAACCCAACTTCCTATTATTATTATTATTATTATTTTTATTGTTCTTTTTTTAGAAACATTTTGGTAAGCTACAGACTGAGAAACGTGAAGGAGTAGATTCTGCAGCTGCTAGGCTAGGGCCAGGAAACAGAAGATGATTTTGATTTTAAATATTCGTATTGATTCTGACTCCAAAAGAAGGATTGGGTGGGAATCAGCAGCTGGGAGAGGGAAGGCAAGTGGAAAAGATGATTTTGATTTTAAATGTATTTAATCATAATGCAAAGTGGAGAATGAAGAAGAGAGATCTGCAGCTGGCCAAAAAAGGCAGCGAGCTAAGTTGGAATAGTATCTTCCTTTTAAATGTGCAGCTTTTGGGTTTCCTGGGACCCAGCGGGACCAGAAAACATGTGAATATATGGAAAGCTTCTACAGCTTTATGGAGCTGCAAATAGAAAACTCTGCCTGCTATTGTTGACATTAAAAAAAAACACCTGACAATAAAGATAGTTATAAATATAGTAAGATTCATCCCAAGATTGAAAAAACAGCAGAAATCTTAGGAAATTGTTGGCATGAAGCAGTTTAATGAAAATAAACATTCTGACTATCTGAAAGTTATCTTTCATGTAAAAGGTTTTTATTGTCCTTCTTCAAAAATTAGGAAACTAAATATACATGGACCATTGAAATTAGAGTGTACATAATATACTTTTGTTGGTGATTTCGAGGTAATTTAGGAGCTCTCAGAACCTGAGTGCTTTATACCAGGAGAATAGTTACAGCTTGGTAAATGTTTGTGGAATAAAAATAAAAAGTAATCAATAAATGATCAGTCTATATTTTAGATATGGGAGGACTAAATAAGTACTTAACTGATAATATTCTCTAAAGCTGTTTTGTATATGGACTTAGACTTATTATTTTGCCATTTGTCTCACAAAAGGAAAACCCAGCTGAACTTTTTTTTTTTGTATCCTGCCTAATGTGAATTCAATGTGTCAAACTTTCACAGCACATTGATGATATTTAAGAAACTATCTAAGAAACTTAATATGTGTATATACATATATGTGTGTATATGTTGATAATGCGCATAGTGGAGGAAAATGTTCAAAGGAATAATTTCGACCAAGGAATCATTTGATTTTAATATAAAAATGCAAGCTTAAAGTAAATTTTATAATGACAAATTGAGGGAATCTTCATTTTTATTAGGGTTATTCATTATTTTTAGATTTTTTAACAATTAGACATGATTTAGTTTTAGTCTTAAGTTCTATTTTCTATAATGATAAGCCCCTGGATACAGTACATACTTTGTCATTAACTGGTCATATCTTATTTCTGCCAAATTAAAAAATTCATTTCAGAACCATGTTAAAAGACTGTTTAAACATATACAGAATTATCAACATTCCGTGATAGGTGCTGGTGGTGAGGGTGAGATGCGGGGTGGGTGGGAGGAGCATTGCACAGAATCTGTCTTTGATTTTTTTTAAGTCAATTTCACTCACCCAGTAGGGGCTTTATCCAGGCTTTTCAAATCTTGATCAATGAATCCAGCTTAATACAAATATTTTCCTGTGTAGGCAGAATAGTCAAAGGCTTAACTGGTTTAAATCCAGTAAGAGATTTTACTTTGCAGGCCAGAAAGAATACAAAAAACAATTATCAAGGGCATAAAATTTGTCTTTATATCTATCATGAAGCTCCGAGTAGCAAGGAGTATCCATTGTTCATTGTCATTCTGTGTATTCTTCACAGCTCTCTAATTCTACATATGCTATTTTATTTTATTTTTTTGGTAATTTCTGTCAATATAAGCCCTGAAAGTAGGTTGTATTTTTTTCCTTTCAGTGAAGCTGAAAGTAGAAAGTATATAAAAAATACTGCCACTTCCTTACATTTATATTTTGTACAACCCAGCATTGATTTGCTCCTTATTTAAGCAACATTTTCTTGATAAATTAAAAAAGCAGCAATAGCCATTACTGCAGGCTATATACAGCCTCTAATATCACTTAAGCATATTACAGAATATAATATCTGGTACTTAACGACTAACTTGCATATGAAAGCTCACATAATGTCTCATAAAACCCTTAAAATGGCTTCAGTTTAAGAGTCTCTTTAAAAAAAAAAAAAAAAAACACCTTCAGGGAATATTGTAAATGAAGTAGCACTCCAGCCTTGGAAAAAAAAAATTCACACACTTGCAGAAATTTTTAATATAAATTGAACACATTAAAAATTAATTTTGCATGACCATTTTACATTGCAGTGCCAATGCATAGTTAAGATAAGGCCTTAACTCTTCTTTGTTTAAAGTAACATGGAAGCCCTTTGCTTTCTCTCTTTGCTTTCATCTGTACATAATTATTATTTTCATTAATCAGAAAATGGACCCCCATTTTGCTACCCTGACAGCCTCAGCTGGAGTTGACGGAAACCCTACCTGAGTCACCAGGGTAACTTAACCATAAACTTCTAGGAAACTCATTAAAGAAAGGTGTGAGCTGACAATTAACCAGGGCAGTTTCCATCATCCTTCCCTTTTTTAAACTGAAGGGCTGTGGAGAAAAGCTTACTCATCAGAAAAGTAGCTTTGCCCTGAGAAGGAGATCAATGCTGGCTTTGCCATCAGTCTCCTCCTCCCAGACCCCTGATTTGTCTCTTTTCACTTGGTTTCAACTGGATCAGCTGTCTTCTTGAAGATTTGTGTGCCTTTTAGCACTAGCATTAGAGAAATAAAAGAATGTATATTTTCTGTTAAGATGTATATTCTTTGATGGATGTAAAATTGAGCAAAATAACAAAAAATTGCACCTTTTGTATATGTGCAGATTTTTTTTATTAGTCTCATGGCCACAATTTTACAACAAAAAAATCCCAAAGAGGGCATCAGTTGCAATAAGACATTGACGAATGTCTCTCCATGGAGAGCTGGCGTTGCATAGATCTGACATGCTGTAGTTTTCTGTGGTTCTGACATGAGCAGCCCGTGCGTGATGCCAGTGGGAGCTTAGAGGGAGTCACTGGGGTGATTCACAGATTACAACTCAAGTGATCAATTTTAAAAAGGTGAGGAAGGAGCTGACCTAAGAAAGTGCCCTAGACCTCAGGTCAAAGGTGCCATATAAATCTAGCAAACGAACAAAGAAATAAACCCAGAGCACACTTTACTTAAAGAAGCTTGCATTCTGTCCTTTCTCTGTTCAAGCCAGGGATCTCACTATGCAAATCCTAAAAGCTGAAAGTAAAACAATAAACCTCAGGCTTAGTTCAGAATCTATGGTTTAACTTACTGGGATGGAGATACAAAGTTTTGGGTCAGGAAGACAGGTTTTACAAGAGCATTTTCTTAGCTTTCCGTGGCTTCCAGAAGACTTGTGAAATATTACAAAATATACTTCCTAGTTCTCTCCTAATTCTTACCCTTCATGTTAATATATCATAATATACAACTATAAGACCAACCGCCGATCTATTGAGAAGACATGCACCGCTGACTGCCAAAGAAGGTATTAGGCTGTGGTGGGGACTTACCTTGAAAAAAACTCACTCAAACTGTAAGAATGTAGTCAAGTCAGTCTGTCTGTCTGGGTAAACTGGAAAGAACCATCTAACTGCTTGCAGATTACACACACACACACACACACACACACACACACAATCTTCTAACATTTTCACACAATTTTCTAACAGGATGAAAATGTTACCCACCTAGCATCAAGCACTGTGGATTTGTTTCCAGAAACCTGCATCCTTATTTTCTACGGAAATGTTTCCAATCAGACAGGTTTCAATCACTGGATTATAACAAGACCAAGAAACAATCCCTACACTGTATCTTCATTCATGAGTCCAGTATCCGTTTCTTTCTTTCTTTTTCTTTCTTTCCTTCTTTCCTTCCTTCCTTCCTTCCTTCCTTCCTTCCTTCCTTCCTTCCTTCCTTCCTTCCTTCCTTCCTTCCTTCCTTCCTTCCTTCCTTCTTTCTTTCTTTCTTTCTCTCTTTCTCTCTTTCTTTCTCTTTCCCTTCCTTCCTTCCTTCCTTCCTTCCTTCCTTCCTTCCTTCCTTCCTTCCTTCCTTCCTTCCTCTTTCTTTCTTTCCTCTCTCTCTCTTTCCCTCCCTCCTTCCTTCTCTCTCTCTCTTTCTTTTTCCATGAAAATATTAGGACCAGGGTAAAAACAATGAGCACTAGATATATTATAGTCCTGGTTGAACACAGGGTAGTGCTAGATCCCAAATGCACCATGCTTAGTTTTGTGCAAAAGCAAGCAAAAGAATCCATAGAGAAACATTGTCTTCTGCTGTTTTAGCAGTTCTCAATAAATAGGCATGTGAAATTAGTTTCTCTTTCATTCTCTTTCCTTCTCTCCTCCCTAACACACACAGAGTTAATGGCAATCCATAAAGACCAAACTAGAAAAAAGTAATATGAAATTGACTTTTTTAATAATCAGCTGGTACTAAAATGCTAAGCTGCTACTGGAGGCAACAGAGATAGAAGTATAAATATATGGTTAAAATAAACATAAATATTTATTGAATGATTACTTATTTTACGGTAGAACCTCTAGGGGAGTAAAAAAAGAAAAGGAAATAGTCAAACCCTAACTGGATGTCAACACCCAGAATAATCCAGTTTTTCCATAAAATTGAGAAAAATGAAAAGCAATCCTACAGAAGGTTTTTGATGTCTCAATAAAAAGTAATTCCAAATAGCTATGAAACTAAGAAGGCAGTGATATGACCCTGAGTTCCCAAACCTTCTTCCCACCATGCAGATTCTAGGATCATAAGAATTAGATAGATTCACACAATAATCACAATGCCTGCATACTACTCCCACATTTCTGAATGCTTATATATGAATTGATGGACATATATATTTTTATGTAAAAAGCAATGATTCTCTCCAACATAAATTTCTGTATTAAAATATAAATTATAGGATTAAAAGTGACACTCCTATATAGACATCACAATATTTTCCAAGCTGCACTATCATTATCCAAATACATTGTAACCTCTAGTCATCTTTCTTCTTAATGAAGTATGTTCTAGGCTTCTCTTCAAAATCATTATTTATATATATATATATATATATATATATATATATATATATATATATAGTGATAAGACCCTGTTGTGTATAAGAGAAGATTGGGAAGACATGAAGAGCAAATGAACAGAGATCATTTTACAAATCTCTCCTCCATTTTTCTGTGATTCATATTTGATAGGAAGGTATTATGGGTTATGTTGTATGCCCCTCAAAGTTCATACGAGGTCTGTCTGGAAAAAGTCCATTGTTAATATAAAAAAAGCCGTTGTTAATATAGCGAGAATGGTTAATTGATGTAACCTGGCAGCCAAGGAGAATGGTCTGGAAGGAACATGCATGAACAGTGACAACTTCACTGTAAAAGTCTGTGGGGGTCGTAGAGGCTGTTGGGTGAGCATGTGTACTGTGTGGTCTTCACATTCAAAATGACTGAGAAAGTACAGCAACATATCTGCATCAGATTTTGTGTTAAGCTTGAACTTTCCTCTGGAGAAACTATTCAGATGATTCAGAAGGCTGCAGCTATGAGCAGTTGGTGATTGGCAGCTTCATCACGACAATGTGCCCACTCATACATCACATCTCGTACAGATTTTTTCAATGAAACATCAAATCACCCAGGTGATTCAGCCCCATTACAGTCCATACTTAGAACCCGGAGACTTCTGGCTTTCTTCTAACTAAAATCACCTTTGAAAGGGAAATGATTTCAGACCGTCACTGAGATTCAGGAAAATATGATGGGGCAGCTGATGGCAACTGGGAGATCTGTGTGAGGTTCCAAAGTGCCTACTTTGAAGGGGACTGAGGAGTCACTGCCCCACGTACACTGTTCCTTGTATCTTATATCTTCTTCAATAAATATTTCTATTTTTCAGAGTATATGACTGGATACGTTCTGGACAGACCTTGTGTGTGGAAGTCCTAACCCTGAGAATGTGACTTTATTTAGGAAAAAAAGGCCATTGTAGATGTAATTAATTAAGAAAAGGTCACACTGGGGTTAGGGTGGCCCCCTAATTCAATATGACTGGTATCCTTATAAAAACTGTAAAGTTAGACACACACAGACTATCATGTGAACATGAAGGCAGAGGTCAGGCATGATGTACCTGCAAGCCAAGGAATACCAAAGATTGCCAGTAAGCCACCAGTAGCTAGGGAAGAATCATAGAACAGACTGATCCTCATAGCTATCAAAAGGAGCCAACCCTGACACACCTCCACCTCAAAATTCTACCCTCTATAATTGTGACACAATAAATGTCTCTTGTTTTAAATCACACATTTTGAGGTACTTTGTTACAGCAGCCCTAGGGAATTAAAACTAGGGATTTCCATTATTACAGATTTCTGGGTCCACTTTCCAGAGAAGCAAAAACAAATGACAGAAAGTAATAATAACCTAAGGCCTTATAAAGGACACCCTATCCCATGAGCTCCTTAAAGAGATGAGTTAACACTGTGACAGGCATCCAAAGGAGCAATTGGAAAGTTATCCTGGGGTAGGGAGAAGCAGCAAACAGTACAATAATAGCATAAAAATCAACAAACAGATTGTTGGGGCTATTGTTTTCCCGTTTGTTTGCTTTCCCAGGGCTCTTGATAGAAGGAGCAATAGTGTCTATACTGACCAGGAGTAGAAGACAAAGTTGTTGTTTTTTTTATCTGGAAAGCACAGAGTTCATGCTTAAGTACTTACTAAATATTTGTTAAATGGATGAGTGCATGAACAAACAATATCCAGCAAGGCTTCAGAATGGAGGTAAAACTGTAGGTACTATTTGTCGTGAATGGTTAGCAGCTCATTTTAAACAAAGCCAGCCTTGGTAGGGTGGCTTAGTTGGTTGAAGCATAATCCCATGGACCAAAATGCTGAGTGTCCAATCCCTGGTTCGGGCAAATGGGAAGCAACTGATCATTTCTCTCCGATCTCTCCTTCTCTCTCTCTCTCTCTCTCTCTCTCTCTCTCTCTCTCTCTGTCAAATCAATAAGTATATTACTTTGGTGAAGATTTTAAAAATAAATAAACAAACAGTTAAATCAAAGCAAAAGTAGTATTTTCCCCAAACATAGTGACTTCAGTATACTTCTAAGCAGACAAAAAAAGATTTAATAAATTTGACAAACTCTGGAGCCAAGTGGTTATACAAAAAGTATAACCCACATCATCAATATTTACAGTATACTGTTTTCTAATTATCCATTGTTAATTATTTTAAAAACTTATAAAATAAAATAATAATCAACACTTTGAATGGTGTTGAATCTTAGAATCTTAGATTCTGCTAGATTTTAAGTATCTAAGATTCTAGTAAATCCTCACTACTAGAATAATATGAAGCAGGTAGGATGTGTGGATTTATGTGTTCTCTGAAAGAATGTTGATCATACCAGAAGAGGTGGTATGATCTGACTTACCTTGCTACGTTTACCTGACCTTTGGTTTCTCTACAAAGACAAATTATTTATATGTGACACACGCGCCTGCACATGAATGTACATGTATCTATATATGTGAATGTGGGCAATATGTCGGAACTGTCTCATACCTGCTGAAGAAAGAAAAAAAAGATGCATTTTAGGACCAATCTGGAGTACACATTCCCCACCCCAAGAGGTTTGCTAAGGAAGAGAAAAATTGAGCTTTCTCTTTTTACTCCAGTAAACGATAGTAAAGACTGCATATAGTTATCAACAAGATCAACATTCTGTTTCCCTTATTGCCTTCCTCTTTTAAGGTCATTATAATAGAAGAAAGTAAAATAAATCAACCTTTCTCTCTAAGTGGACTGAGGTGGGATAGAACTTACAGCTTAGATGACCGTTTCTACTCATTTGAGTTGAGTCATGCTCTATACTCTATAATATCATGCAGGAAATTTAATTATAGAGATAAACCGGGAAACAGCTATAGTACCTACATACAACATAAAACATTTAGATATTATAAATAAATGATATATGGCATGAATATCATTGCTTAGTAACTAATGGCCTATACTCAGGCTAAGTCTCTGACCTATGTAAAAGATTTTAGTTATTTAATGCAAAATGCACACAAGAGTATTCCCTTGGTTTAAAATTTACAAAGTGTGATCTCATTAGGCAGAAACATCAAGATAAAGTTCAAACAAAAGCCAAAAGAATGTCATTCTATCTCAAAATTTAGTTGAATTAAAATAGTGATATTACACTATTAAAGACAGAAACTTAAGTTATATCAAACAGAGGAAGATGGAAAGAAAAGAATGCTTAGGGAAAAAAAAGAAAACAAAGAACCTTGTGTAAATACATATGTATGTAGTTAATCCGTACTTACACACACACACATCAGTGGTTGTCTAACTTTGAAGCTATACCAGCTGAATGCCATGGACAAACTACTGGCAAATTTGCTCCAAACAAATGGAAGAAAGTTTTATACTAGATTAGTGAAAGATTAATGACACACTGCTTAACTATAACAAAACTTAAATATATTATTCTCTTTGAAAATAGTGTCACAAACATTATACCATTAATATTAAAACTTTAAGTCATTTTATCACTTACATAAACCGAAGTTTATTTTTTGAACTCTCCAGAATTACAAAAGATATGTCTTTGTGGAAACAACTTTTCATGTGTTTGTCTCATTATAGCATTTGAACCACAAACTTAATTCAATATTGGTTTTACATTCTTAAATAAAATATCAAATTTCTTCTTATTCAAAACCTTGAAGGTTTACTCTGTGGAAAAAACAACAGACACAGAATGATGAACAAGCTACATGAGACCAACCAAAATGAGGACTCACCTCACTTGAAGGCCTGTCTTCAATGGTTGTCTATATATAGTTAAAATAGAAATGTCTTACATAAGTGAATTATGATCACCTCCAAAATATATCATCCTCTTAAGTTTCAAACTTTGCAATCTGATTACCTGATCCATCTCTCACCTTAGCTGTCTTTCTTTCTATTTTCTTATAAAATGAGAAGACAGCATTTTATCTGAATTTCATGATGAATAAAATATGAAATTTTGATATTTCCCTCCAACTGTGTTTTTGAAAATCACAGTGAAAATCAGGATTGCCCACACCCTGGACCACTGCGAACACACTGTCATTCATATGGTAAAAGAACAGGGTAAACTATCTCACTTCTTATCAAAAGGACAGACACTGTGCTCCATTTTCGAGCGGGATGCTGTGAAGAATGTCTTCATTCCTTCCTACTGCAAGATGCGAGTACTCACTTAGAGAAACAATTTAGGCTGAATTGCTTGGTGGAAACTAGCATCAGAACTAGTATCTGTCTTCCCCCTATGTCCTTATAAGCAGTGGGGGTTGGGAGAGGGGTGAAAAAGTAAAAACAAAAGTTGATTCAAAGTACTACTTAAAATTTATAACAAAACCTCCATAAGAATGTAAGAGTGCCTTGTTATTTCTAACATTTGTTTTATTCCATCCTTTCCCCCATCCACCCTCTGTTAGCTAAGCATAATATTAACTCATCTGCTTCAACTAGTGACCCTCAAACTTGGCTGCACCTTCTTACAACCCTGGAGTACTTACAAAATAAAGGAAGGAAGCCTAGGGCAGGGCTTAGGTTTGAGTAATTTTAAAAGGGTGATTCCAGTGTTCAGACAGGGAGGAAAACAGCTGTACTAAACCAATGGTTTCCAGAATTACTGATAACCAGAAACACCTGGAAAATTTTGCAAAGTATGTATGGCCCTTTGGTACTCTACTCCACCCTCTTTTCTATCTCTGAACTTGAATTGGAATTATAAACGTAGCTCAGGTTTGTATTTTGTTCTTTTTTTTCTCCCCTGAGGAAGAAATATACTCTCCCATTTTTTTAAATTCATTTTTTATTGTATTTTTTCCATTACTATTGATCCCCCTTATCCCCCTCCCCCCATGCAATCACCATGCTGTTGTCTGTGTTCATGAGTTCTTTTTTTCTTTTTGTTCGATCCCTACATCTCCTAACCCCACTCATAGCTGTCAGCCTGCGCTCTATCAGTCTGTCTCTGTTTCACTTGTTTGTTCAGTTTGTTCATTAGATTCCACATATGAGTAAAATCATATGGTATTTGTCTTTCTCTGACTGGCTTATTTCATTTAGCATAATGTTCTCTAGGTCCATCCATGCTGTCACAAAAGGAAAAATTTTCTTTTTTATAGCTGAGTAGCATTCCAGTGTGTAGAGGTCCCATAGTTGTTTGCCCCTCCTTTATTTTGATGAATTACCCTTTGGGAATTATTGACTGCACAGTAAAAGTCAACCAAAAAGAAAAAAAAAAGTGGTTCTGATAAAATCTTTTTACCTTGTATCAGAATGAGACATCATTTTATCTAAATTTAATGGTGAAATCATCTGTGTTCTTATGCATCTATTTGATAAATATGATGTCCCTCCCCTGTGCTGATTTCCTACACAGGCATCAGGAGTGCTGTCGTCTGAGAACCACTCTGTAGGTTCTCCACACTGAGTCGGCTGCTCCCTTCTCTCCACTTCATTTGTGCTTTACACTTAACTCTGTTATAGAATTTATTAATGTGGATTTTTTACATGTCCATTCTGTATGAATTTATGAAGAGAGGTACTGTGCCTTATGCATAACAGCAACTTAATATGCGGCTGGACCCTGAAGTGAGTGCTTTCTATACATCAACTCACTGAGTTTTTCCTAGGAGGCTTAATTTCCCCATGTGTAAAATGGGCAATGGGACATCTCTTTGTGCCAATATAATCAAGCTAGTTCCAAACTGATGAATGAGTTCTCTGCTAACACTAAATTGTTATCAATAAACAGAGGCCCTGTACCCCCCCAAGGTTGAGGGAAGTGAGGAGAGAAAACATTGGCTTAAATCGCCCGAGGGTCTTCTGTTTTCTGCTCCCTTGATGAAAACATAACCACTGCACATCAGACAAAAAAAGTAAGGAGAGAATTTTACCACCTTAAAGGCTAAGGACTCTCACTTTTTCTCACACCCATTGTGTAAGTTGTGGAACTTACACAATGGTTACATGCCTTGGAATTTGTGACCTACCTTGAGTAGTTTATGAGTTCATGAGTGTAGGGTAAATGGAGGCAGGCCGGCTTTCTCACCCAGGTGTCTGAGTAATGAGAGGAAAGCAGTTTCTGACAACCTTGAATGGGCCTGATAAAGTGTGTTCTTATAGCCTTGAGTCTGGTTCCCACAATTTGAAGTGGGTTTGCATGCACATGACATCCTATGTCACTTAACTTTTTGACCTGATGCCAGCTTTGTTTGTGCTAGTACTTAAGGAGGTAGGGGTTTCTCACTGTGCATGTACTCAGACACAGACATTCAGAGGGGACTGATGACATGCAGGTGATATGCAGGTGACATGCAGTGTGACATGCAGCTTGCAGCGTGTATGGATCACCCACCCCTGAATAAAGGCATGTCAGACATCCCAATGGCTCTGTGAATATTCTTCCATGTGCCCATATCTCCTGAACCTGTCTGTCCTTGAAAGGTTGCAACGCAATGAGCGAACTATTCAAGGCAGCTGAGGAGCCAGGTAATTCAAAAGAGAGTTCACTTAAAATTTTTGTTTTCTTCTTGTGATATCTAATTTATTTATAATTTTATTACTTATGCTTATTTAAACTCACCTTTCCTTTAAAATGTCCATTTAGAAATACTGCTTTTTACCCATGCTCACGAGTCATGAAAAAATTTTATTCAGATTTCCTGTACGATACTTTCACTGCAGCCTTCCTCAGAACTAGAATCACTTTGCAGGGAAAAAAAAAAATGTTTCCAAAGCATCCCATCTCCACTTCCATCTAAGTTGCTTAAGATGCAGCACTTTTGAATATGTATATTATACTTCTGTTGAAGATGTTCCACTAAATCACCAGGACCTATTATAGACACATTAGGCCAGTTGGGCACTTTATTTTCCCTGGGTGTGAGGTCTTATATAAAGACACAGGTCTTATTTGCTGAAATGTTGATTAGGCCTGTGGTTTTCAGTTGAGAATGGGAAATATGTTGGCTGGAGACAGGAAACCAAAGAGAGAAAAAACTAATCACCAGGGAAAAGGTCATAAGCCAGAGTTCTCTAAAAGTAAGGTTTCCAGTCCCTTAAAACTAAGAATAAGCGAGATAGCTCCTTTAATGAGTTCAGTTTGATCAAAAGATTCTAAGAAAATACTACTCCTAGAGGCTCATAATTAAATCGTTAAGTACATGGAATTACCTGGACACTTGTATTTAAAAATCACCTAATTCTAAAAGAAGTCCCGAAGCCCTTTTTGCCACTACAGGGCAATGTTGAAACAAGTTATTCTCAAAATGAGCTGCCTCGAGCAGCACCTTCAGCATCACCTGGGGACTTTTTAGAAATGAAAATTCGCAGACCCACACTTGACTTACTCAATCAGAATTTCTGCAAGCGGGGCCTAGTCATGTGTTGTAACAAGCCTTCTAGGTGATTCCAATTCCTGAATTTTGAGAACTGAAGTACAAACCATTCTGGGAAAATAGCATCTTTCCCAGTTTAATAGGAATGTAGCAGAAGAGAAAGAAATATCTTCATTCCCATGGCTAGTGCATTTCAGCACACAACTCAGAGCTTTTCTGCTTTCTTAATGGGAAAAGATCAGAGAGGAGCATAGGGTTAGAAGCCAACCTTATGCTATTGCAGCCAACCATGCCCAACTCCTCGCCACAGCTACCAGAGACTCAGCTCCTGCTACAGGTGCATTCAATATGCATGGAAACATCAGACTCCTTGTCCCTAATCTAAGCCCTCTTTTTGAAAATTAAGCTTTGCTCTTTGTTTAATTTGCACTGGAAAGGAACAGCTGGCGGGTAACATTAGTATGAAAAATCTTTATGTACTACTTAATGTCTATAATTCAAGTCATTCCTGTGTTTTTTTCTTCAAGCTAAAAAAACACCTTCTCTTCTCTCTTTTAGTTTCTCCCTTGAACTATTATTCTACTATTTAAGTTAGGAAAATCTAAGTTGTCTATTTTGAAAATCCAGAATTCATTTTTATTTATTTTATTTTTTTACTTTAATTAATTATATTTTATTGATTATGCTATTACAGTTGTCCCATTTTTTTTCTCCCCTTTATTTCCTTTTACCCTGCACACCTCCTCCCACCAGCATTCACCCACTTAGTTCATGTCCATGGGTTGTACATATCAGTTCTTTGGTTTCCCCATTTCCTATACTATTCTTAACCTCCCTCTGTCTATTTTGTACCTACCATTTATGCTTCTTATTCCCTGTACTTTTACCCCAGCCTCCACCCTCCCCTTCCCTGCTGATAACCCTCCATGTGATCTTCATATCTGTGATTCTGTTCCTATACTAGTCATTTGCTTAGTTTGTTTTTGTTTTTGTTTTTTTAGGTTCAGTTGTTGGTAGTTGTGAGTTTGTTGTCATTTTACTGTTCATATTTTTGATCATCTTCTTTTTCTTAGATTAGTCCCCTTAATATTTCATTTAACAAGGGGGGGGGCAAAACTGAAGGAGTTCCTCATCAAGCCCTGGTGATGAGGAATTCCTTCAATTTTACTTTGTCTGGGAAGCACTTTATCTGCCCTTCCATTCTAAATGATAGCTTTGCCGGATAAAGCATTCTTGGATGTAGGACCTTGTCTTTTATGACTTTTAATACTTCTTTCCAGCCCCTTCTTGCCTGAAAGGTTTCTTTTGAGAAATCAGATGAGAGTCTTATGGGAACTCCATTGTAGGTAACTCTCTCCTTCTCTCTTGCTGCTTTTAAGATTCTTTCCTTATCTTTCATCTTGGGTAATATAATTATGATGTGCCTTGGTGTGTGCTTCCTTGGGTCCAACTTCTTTGGGACTCTCTGAGCTTCCCGGACTTCCTAGAAGTCTATTTCCTTTGCCAGATTGGGGAAGTTCTCCTTCATTAGTTTTTCAAATAAATTTTCAATGTCTTGCTCTTCCTCTTCTCCTTCTGGCACCCCTGTGATTCCAAAGTTGGAGCATTTAAAGTTGTCCCAGAGGTTCCTAAGCCTCTCCTCATTTTTTTGAATTCCTGTTTCTTCATTCTGTTCTGGTTGAATGTTTCTTTCTTCTTTCTGCTCCAAATTGTTGATTTGAGTCCCAATTTCCTTCCCTTCACTGTTGGTTCCCTGTGTATTTTTCTTTCTTTCACTTTTCATAACCCTCCCTTTTTCCTCCACTTTGTGAACATTCTCCAATAATTCTGTGAGCATGCAGATTACCAGTGTTCTGAACTCTGCATCTGTTAGGTTGGCTATCTCTTCACCACTTAGTTCTATTTTTGGAGCTTTGATCTGTTCTTTCCTTTGGGTCATATTTCTTTTGTCTTGGTGCACCTTTAATGTTGTGAGGGACGGAGCCTTAGGACAGGACAACCCACATCACTGCCTTGAGGCTCTGTATGTGGGGGAGGGGTCTGAGACGGAACAATGCCGCTTGCTTGGCTCTTAGCCAGCTTTCAGTCACTTCCCCGGCTACCCACAAGCAAATTGGGCCCTCTGGTGCTGATTCCCAGGTAGGCGGGTTTGTGTACCTTCTTAAGACCCTGAGGGTCTCTCAAATGAGCTCTCCTGTGAGACGGGCCATTTCTCCTGCCGCTGCAACCCCTAGAGGTTTTTACCCGTAGAGGCTTTGAGGCTTTCTTTTCTTGCGCCGGAACCCTGGGTGGCACGTCTCTCTCACTCCCAATTGTTCCTCCCAGTTTATCTGCACCAAATGTGGAACTGCCTGGTCTGCCAGCCGCCGCCTTGCCACATCCTCTCTGCCCTGGATGTCCATCTCCACCCCTCCTACCGGTCTGGATGTATGTTTTCTCTCCAACTCCTTGATTGTCGGACTCCCATACAGTTCAAATTTCTGGCAGTTCTGTTTATTTTTTGTTTTTAAATTTGTTGCTGTCCTTTTGGATGTGCGAGGAGACAACGTGTATCTACCTACACCTCAATCTTGGCCGTAAGTCTGATCCGGAATTCATTTTTAAAGAGTAAAATAATATGCTATACGTAAAAATTGCTCTATATTCAGGAGAAAAATGCAGGCAGAAGCTTTCCCAGGGAACCCATATGACTTTCAAAAATATGCCTATTTTTTACCAAGTCCTACTGTACAGTTAATACTATATCAAGGTTACAGTTTAATACATGCATACTTTTTCTATATTTTGCTCGTGTTTAGAAAAAAATAAAAATGCACATTCTTAGGATATTCTGCTAGCACTCACTTTGCTCTGTTGGTAATGTACTCTGATTTCTGTGTTCTTAACCTTTCACAATTCTCATTCTTGGATCTCAGGTGGCATTAACCTCAGCTCTATTCCAGGGGTGGATGTATAATTTAGGCTGACCAGTCAGATCAATGCCTCCTCCTACCTGCACTGTCTGGATTAGATATAGAACTTGATTTAATTCTGGCAGAACGGAGACTATAGGATTAAATTCCCAGACTTTTTCTTTGAAAGTTTTGAGGAAGCGGCACTTTTTCTCAGCTGGAATTGCTGAGGGGATAGTCCATATTAGAGCTGTCAGCAGACTTCTGGCCACCCTAACCTGAGGAATGATCAACAATGGAAAAAAAACAAAAAGAGAAGCAGAACTTAGAGGTTGAAAGGCTCCTAAGAAGCCCCAAAGACAGAAGCTAAGTCTTAGAACCATTTAGGCCTGAACTTTTCAGGTAAATGATCCAATGAATTTTCATTCTTTTCTTTCTTAAGCCAATTTAAGTTGCCTTTTCATTCACTTGTTACCTAATGTGTGGGACATTGTGTCTAACTGGTTTATGAAAAAGAAAGGAGAAAGATAAATTAACACTTAATCTAGGTTTTTTTCATGGGCAACTTGGTATGCGGTGGTCCTTTTCCTTGAGATTTCGACAAAACCAAACAGATGGATGTTATATAAGGGTAGGGGGCATAGGAAAAAAAGTATGTTTGGTTTTGAGCAATTTTAGTTGAATACGTCTATGAAACATTTAAAATAAAATACCTTCAAGGTCATTGACACTGTAGGTCTGGACCTCCTGTAGGGGAGTGAGGCTAGATGTGGACATTGAGGAGTCATTGGAATAAATATGGTAACTGGATTTAGAAAACACCAAAGGGTGAAGAGGGTGCCCAGCATTTACTAAGCCACTATCCCCCCTCTATAACGTCTAAAGGCTCAGGTGAAGTAAAATTCTGACAGAAAACTTTGTTTGACTTGATAACTAGTCAGTGTACTAACAAAGCAAGGTCACTATGAGTAGAGACATAACAAATAAAAAAGCAGAGACCAACATAGATCATGCTTTCATGTATCTTGGTTGTAATGGAAATAGTTTGATAGCATTCTTTACCTAAATGTGTTTGGATAATGATGAAATAGGACCACTGTTTGACTTATAGCAATTTGTATGAGTTCAAGGGTGCTATCACCATTTTTACTTTTGCTGCCGAAATTGTTTGTTGTCATTTTAATTTAACATCACTTATTAGAGCATGGGAGTAGTGTCCAAGCAGATGGTTGTCAGTAAACTGATGACTACAGTTATGGATTAGTGTCCAAATGCAATACTCAAAACTTGATACACTACATAGTTTCCTGAATGTGACTGCCAAATAAAGCTGGCCTGAAAAATAATTTTGAGGATTTTCCCCTATCACTTTAGTTTTCTTCAATATTTTAAACTACAGGTATCCTAAAGAAAGGAGACTACACATATATAGACAAATCACAATATTTATTTAATGCACCTGTAAACTTTCTTGATAAGTTTATTTAGGAGAAAGACTATTCCAGTACACGGCTCTTATAAAACCAATCAGTTCCATCCAAATGTTTTGTTTTGTTTTTTTCCCAGAAAAATATCTGAAACCATCGTAACTTAAAATACTTACTATATCTATGTCGATCAAGTTTTAAAATAGATTCTCACTCGTATTAATTTTACCTTATTTGACAGCTTTGTACTCGATGAGCAAATTACTCACCAGAGCATGTCCTGTCCCTTCTTCCCTAGTCATAGCTAACTATTCCTTCAGTTCACCTCTTAGCAGAGACAGATTGCCTTTTATTTGGAAGAAGCTGTCGCTGGCTCCTCAGCTCTTATGGAGACCTACCCTCTGTTCCTGCTGCCTAGAAAAACAAGTGGAACCACAATAAATTGACTTTGTCTTGAGTACTTTCTAGCAAGTACAATCTCTACTATCCTGCTGTCTTAAATCTATCAAAGGCTTAATATTTATGAAGCCTTACCTGAAAGATAAGCACTTCCTCAAAATCCTTGAAAATTTATTCAGGATGAAGTTAAACCAGCAAATAGTTTTATCCTTAAATAATAATCCTCCACCCATGCCTTTACCTGGTGCTATTTCCCTGGCGCGGTGGCACTGGACAATATTGAGGGCCACTATAGCAAATCACTATGTAGCAAATCAGCCCAATCACTGTAGAAAACAGCCTGATGGAGCAGAGAGCTTTGTGTGAGATAAAGGTGTCCGTGAGGATGACTTTCATCCTGTTACACAGTGTTCTTTCTGTAAGGACTCGAGGGAGAAAATTTTTTTTTCTGGCTTTAACACCAGCTAAAGTCATTCTCCGAAGCATTTGGCTTGTTTTTATCTTGCAGACCGTCCCATTTTGGCTTTAAGCAGAACTAATATGTTGTTTAAGATACCTGGCGGCAAAGAGGTCAGAAGAAGGTCAGGCTGTCTTCTCTGTAGTGAATTAGCGACATTCATTCATTATCTCCCAAGGCCTCATTAAAACAGCTTTAATGTGGTGACCATTTGATGGTAGACATACGCTTTAATCTTGTGAATATCAAACCCACCTGGGTTACATTTCCTGTTATGGACAGTTAGCAGAAGCAGGTTAATACAATATTTTAACTCCTTAATCTTCAACACTTGTGTAGGAACCAGGCTCGGTAGTCACCTGAATTTGAGCTGAAATAGCCTATAGAGCTCTAAGTTATCAGGTTCTGTCTTCAGATTTCAGATTGCTTAAGACACTTTTAATAATCTGTTTAATTTTTCACCTTATCTTTTTTGGTTCTGATATATCATTTTTCAGGTTATTCTTCAGGCCTGGATATGCCCTATTTTTCTTTCTCATCTGACCTAGATTCAAATTTACGCACTGTGAAATAGCTAATAAATTCCCATTAAGGTTGTAAAAGGTGAAGGTTCAACCAGTGTGTAAGTCATCAAATTCTCATGTAAAACTGAATGATCCTTGATATTAATAGCTTGGCAAAAGTATGCTACAGGTCTTTAGGAAAAAATGTGAAAAAATAACCTTATGAAAAAAGATTAAGTCATTTGGCTGACGGCAACCCACCTACCCTAGAATGAATAGTGGGGCTAGAATGACTTGAACATTTTGACAATTTCCACATCACCTTGGGTAAATCTTCCTTCTTCCAATTAATCTTAATATATAATCTTTTACCTGGAGACCTGCCTATAGTTTTAACTTTACCTGGACAGTGTTTTCTTTGTGTGTGTCTGTCTTTGAGGCTGGACATTAAAAGGGAAAGTTTCTGTTCTTGTTTGGGCTCTTGGAGTCCAGGGAAAGTGGGACAAGCAGCCCCAGTGGGAGCTTTTCTTTTCCCCTCTGCACAAGCAATAGTGTAGTACAATGATTTACAGAGACACTTTGAAAGTAAATTATGTTGTAAACGCCTGTCCCTTGGGCCAGCTAAGAATCACAGGAAAAAAATGCAAAAATTTTGAAATTCCCAACAGCAAAGGTTGACAGGAAAATATGGTTTTGTTTTTCTATGAGTAAAAGTAACTTTTATATTGTGTTTTCCCATGAGAAATTATAAACTTTCAAAGGAATTTTAGCCTCTTGCATGCACATATAAGAGCAATTTATCTGGTACTGCCCCAGTGAAAACACTCTTAAGACTTTAAAGCTGTTAATAGTGGGGCTGAATTTCTTCAAGACCGCTACTTCTTATTTGTCCTTGCTGTCTCTTCTTGTCCAAACATTTACTCAGACTTCGATGAGTTGCAAGTTGGCAACACGTTATAATATGAAAATGCATTTGTGCAGCCCATGTGGCTGCAATTTTTTAGTATATTCCTCACTTAATAAATAATACTATGCAGTAGCTGTGGCCACGTAGGATATGTAGCAAATTAGATGCGAACCTGACAATATAAGATATTGCTAGTGTTGCCAAGGTATAACAGTATTGTGTCTTTTGTAGCCTCCTTGAGGCTCAAGTAGGACCCTCAATCGGACCCCTTCCCCCTTCTCCCTTCCTAATGAGCAACAGCTAGAGATATTCTATAGCCAGGTGGGTAGCCTAAATCACTGAAGTCCATTTGGGGGGTATGAAGCATTTTTTATTCCTGAGTTATAAAAATCTTTTATTTTAAATCTCATTTTCCTTGTCTGTTGCAACTTAATTAGAAATTATTCAGAATAACTTTTATTAAAAATTTGACTCTTTCTTAATGCTATAAGAAAGTAAAAAACCTAAAAGATGCCCCCAACTACTACACAGCCTTATCTACAACTAAAACTCATATCATTAGATTCTTCAGCAGTGTTTTTCACTATTGGCTTCTTTTCATCCAAACATTCTTGGTTGGAATCTTTGTCCCTGCCCCCTCTCATAAGCCCTCATTTGCTGAAAGTCCAAGTTTTCTCTAGTGTGTATAGACTCTTCCTTGTCAAAATACCAGATAGCCTGTTTCTCCCCTGGCAGTGTGATTTATCCAAGAGATGTCATTTCAGGAACTACAAGCAGACATGGTAATTCTCCTTTCTCTACCTGTCATGTCATCATTTGCATCAAAACTAGGGTGTGCATAAGCAGGATGTACGCCTTTAGGCTCAATTCCATGTAATGGAGCACTCCATTTTCCAGGGACGTCGGTCCCTTTTGATCTCAGAAATATTCTAAAGTTTCTATAAACCTTACCACAAAACCTTAGGAAAGCTATAAACCTTATAAAATGTGTGTGCATTATATTGACTTAAAGGAATGACAATATCCATTTTTTTATATTATCTCCATGACTTCAGTGATGAATAGAATGAAAAACTAAATCAACATCATCTTCATTTTCTCATGCTCTGCTAGACACACACACACAGAATCCTGGCTGCTGTGCACTGTTTCTTTCCCCACCCCTTCATTTTCTCTGCCTATGATAGACACATCCTTATTGATGGATTAACAAGTACGAAGATCATGTCAGTTCCTGACATAAATGATAATATACCTTTGCTTCTAAAGATATATTTACACACACACACAAAAATCTCCCCTGAAAAGCATCAGATTGAGGTGTTGGCTAAACAGAGCAACTTAATTAAAATATCACATTAAAATGCTTCTTGGTAAAAAAAAAAAAAATGCTTGAAGCCAGTATTTCATTTGCAAAAGATGAGGGAAAGAAAATGCAAACTCCTTTTACTCATGCAACTTAAATTCACTCATTGTGACCAGTTAATCCTTAACCTAGAATAACTACTTCTAATAAGTACAAGGCATAGGGGGTCCTTAGAAGCACCCTGGGTATGCCTAAAAAAAAAAAAAGCTATCCCTTAATTTCCTCATTAATCATCAACAAAGGAGGAAACTTTCTTAAACCTAAATTTTCCTGTGTTTGGCTATAACTAATCTAAATTTAAATATGTTCTCAAAGTTTAAGTGTGGTTGTGTAAAGTACCTTAAGCTGCTTCAATGACAGACAACTGGTAGGATATCGGGATAGTGGATGGATAGATAGATACATGACATGATACAGAATATATCTGGTCTTTGTCCCTGGTTCCTGGCACAAAGCTTAAACAATTTTTGGGATTTCCTGAGTGATAGAAGTGTCTTTGGTATGCTAATATGGTGACTCATGAGGGCCCAAAGATAATTTCAGGATAGGAGGTGTTCACCCAAAAGCCCAACCATGTAATTAGAGCATCGGAAATTTGGACCAGCCAAGCTTCCAGAAGGAGAAGAGAGGGAGGCTGGAGATTGAGTTCTGTCACAAGACAATGATTTAATCAATCATGCCTAGGTAGTGAAACCCAAATAAAAACTCTTGACCATAAGTTGGGTGGAGATTTCTGATTGATGAACACATGGATGTTCTGGGAGGGTGATGTGCCCTGATTCTACCAGGAGAAAGTATTGAATCTTTGCATCAAGAACCACCTCCACAGCGACCTTGCCCTAAGTAGCTCTACATTTGGCTATACCTGGTCTGTATTCTTCACAATAAAGCTGTAAGCCTAAGTATAATGTTTTCAGTGTGTTCTGTGAGTTGTTCTAGCAAATTATCAAACTTGAGGGGATTATAGAACCCCAAATCTATAACTAGTCAGTCAAAAGTACAGAGAGCCTCCCAGACTTGTTGCTGGCATCTGAAATGAGGGTCGTCTAGTGGAGAATTTTCCCTTTAACTTGTGGAATCAGGCAGAAGTAGTTAGGGTCGAAATTCAGTTAAACTGCAGAATACCTAGTTGGTGTCAGAGAATTGGTATCAGGGCCATGATAGACTTTTTCTTTTTTTTTTTTTAATTTGTTTCTTGTTTTCATTTACCTAATGGTTCAATTTTTTTAATTAAAATAATCGAAAGTGGGGCTGCACTGACGAGTATGGCTCAGTTGGTTGGGAGTCATCCATCAAAGCAGAAGTTCATTGGTTTGATTCTCAGTCGGGGCATGTGCTGGCACTGCAAGTTGAGTCCCCAGTTGGGGCACTTATGAGAAGCAACCAATTAATGTTTCTCTCACTGTCTTTCTCCCTCCTTTCCCCTCTCTCTGTGAATAAATAAATAAAATATTTATTTAAAAAATGGGAAAAATGGCAACAGAATAATAGCTAGAAAGAGATTCAGTTATTTTTGTGGTAGGTAGTTAGACAGGCATGAACAGAGCAAGACCCACAGACCAGATACAGAAGGCCACCAGGGCGGAAAGCCCCAGTGCCTAGTAACAGGCCAAACTGGGAAAACAAGAACCTCGCCCCCAGGGTAACCTTTCCTCTCCTGGCATATGGATGGTCATGTGGTTTTGAACCCCCCAACTTTTCATATCGCTGGTCATGCAGCTTGGACCAGCCCTTGACCTGTCCTCCCCAGGTAGGTTGTTAGTCATGCTGGTTAGACCCTCTTAGAGGGGTAACAAGCGAGGGGTCAGAGAATAGCCCTTAGAATTGAGCCCCCAAGACAATAAGATTCTTACCCATATCAAATACATCCAGGCCTCAGCTGTATTTCCATACAAGGCCCAGAAAAGCAGCAAAACCAGACGAGTGACGCCAAGACTGACATCAGGAACAGCTGCATTAACTAATGGCGCCCTGCTCTGGTGCCAACCAATCAGTGGGGACCGCAAGCCTGAAAGGACACACCCGGAAAGCCAATGAATATCCCATTGAGACCCCTTGCTGAGGCCTCCCCTAAAATTCCCACCCTTAAGAGCCCTTAGGACTGAAGACCCAGCATGCTCTCCCTCTCAGGGAGCATGCCTGCACACTTTCCCTCCCTCTTTCCCTCCTCTTTCCAAAGCTCCAAGCACCCCTCCTTTCGTCTCTATAACTTGTTTCCTGAGCCAGTTTCTTTTATCGCTCACTTCTTCTACCTCTGCAGCTTTCAAAATAAACTTTCTCTTATTTTTCTCTTAAACTTTCTCTTTCTCTTCAAGTCTTGGCTCAGAATTCTTTCCTAGCCAGAACTCAAGTACTGAGGTTGCTGAACCAGGGTCTGGTTGGACTCTACTAGTCTAACACCTGGTGCTGCTCTTGCTGCAGCCAGCAATTTCAAGTCATGAAATATTAAATACTTTAAGTTGCTAAAATATAGGTTTGTTTAAATGTTATGCCATATAAAATATGGTTAATTTAGAGCCAATTTAAACTTATAGTTATCTATATTTTATATCATATGTAATACATTGTAATATTATATACATTGCATATTATATATTTCTATTTCTATCATTATTTATACTTAACTAAGTTAAATAAACTCCTTTAGCTTCAGTGGAATTTTGAGACCCAAGAAGTATAGAGAGCAATATAATATCAAAGAGCAAATAAATCTAGGCCCTTATGTG
Organism: Mormoops blainvillei; assembly: GCA_004026545.1. Lineage (NCBI taxonomy): Eukaryota > Metazoa > Chordata > Mammalia > Chiroptera > Mormoopidae > Mormoops > Mormoops blainvillei. Next base: position 87,939 of record PVJD01001594.1, on the reverse strand, counting down.
ACGTTAGGATTGCTTTAGCATAACTGTGTACTTTTACCAGCACATCCTTAAATTCTTTCATGGCAAATGAACTAGCCTATTGTCTAACTTAATACTCTCAGTAATGGAATGATCACTTTTCACTTTTCTCATCTAAGAAATGGGAATAATACTATTTCCTACTATTCAAGTTTGTTGTGAAGATGAAAGGAAATGCCAGATTTCAGATCCTTAGAACTCTGTACAGTGCTGGGCACCGGAGAGAGATTCGTTTCCTGACCGTATCCCACCACGTAGCCACCTCCTCTGGACTTCTGCTTGCCGAGAGCCTTCTTAAATGTCCTGCCAATTACTGAACTTAAAACTCTAGTGGTGTTTTGACCAACTCACTCCCCAGAAGAAGATATTTCTCCTAATTCTGCCTTGCTTTCTTTAACAATTTCTGGACAATTCTATTATGCTGCTGATCCTCAGCAAGCTCATGACAAGGAAATTTCCTCAATTTAGGCCAATTGTCTTTAAATCTAAATATAGCCTTTACATTTATTTGTATCATGGTTCATTTCTTTTGTTTCTTGAGTTCAACACTTTTAAGATAATTATAAAGTTATCAAACTTGTTTAGTATTTGTTACATATACCTTTGGTTGTAACAAATGATTTATTGATGATAGCCATTCTGACAGGTGGGAAGTGATACCTCACTGTGATTTTAATTTGCATTGAGCAGTCACTACATTTTTAAAAACTTGAGGAAACATCTCAGATCTGACTGTACGAATTCTTAGTCATGAACCAAAATCTCATAATTTGGCAGTTGTGGAATCTTTGCCATTTTACTTTTAATCTTCATTACCTTGGATAGGTTTATATTTGAAAAACCAACTCATCCTTGGTTACCTTTGTACTGACCCGGAAATCCCATGCAATACTTTGTTTGCTCATCGCATCTTAGATACATACTTTTATGCATCAACTTGCCTGATTCTAGGGATGCCAGTTAGTTAGTTAAACTTGCCTGGGTGTGTATGTTAGGGTATTTCTGAAAGAAATTAGCATTTGAATTGATGGACTGAGTACAGTAGATGGCCCTGCCCAATGCAGGTGGGCATCATCCAATCTGTTAAAGCCCTGAATAGAATAAAAAGGCTGAGAAACTTTGAATTAACCCTGCCTAACTGATGAGCTGAGGCATTAATCTTCTCATGTTATTGTGCTTCTGGTCTCAGGCCTTCATAGCTGGACTGGAATCTATACCATTGGTTCCCTGGCTCCCAAGCCTTTTGTGATACTGTAACTCATAAAGAAAATATATACTTCTTTATTCTCATATATAGCTTGTCTTTGTCCATGGTTCCTGGCTCATAGTTCCCGAAGTCTGGGATTTCCTGAGTGATCAGAGCAATGAGAAAATCTTTTGTTATAATACTTGGGCTCTTCAGTTCCTGAAAAAAATTTTTAAAAAGCCTTCAGAGCCATAAAGGTAAAATGAGTGTTTTGTTATTTACAGTAAGCTCTTTCTACCACAATGACGTTTATATGTTAATGAAGGTGAATTTTGCAAAGCACCTGAGGAGGGGACTGGTGGCCCGGGGAAACAACCAAAAACACAGGACTGGAAATTTCAGTCCCACCTGTGATTTTCAGAAAGTAGGAAGAGGGGCTATAGGCTGAATCAGTTATCAATGGCCAACGAGTTAATGAATCATGCCAATGTAATGAAGCCTCCATAGAAAACCTGTAAGGTAGGGGTGCCTTCCAGGTACCACCAGGTTGGACCCGCAGGACAAAAGCTCCTTTGTTTCTCACCATGTGTATCTCTTCATCTGAATGTTGATTCATCTCCTTTAATATCTGTTGACTAAATTGGTAATTTAGTAAGTAAATAGCTTTCTTGAGTTTTGTGAGTTCTTCTATCAAATTAATCAAACCCAAGGAGGGGTGTGATTTATAGCCAGTTGGTCAGAGTATATATAACAATCTGGATATGGGATTAAAATCTTGAGTTGGAAAAAGAGGGGGAGTCCCTAGGACCTCCAAATTGCAGCTGGTCAGTTAGGAGCACAAGTAACAACCTGGGCTTGTCATTGGAGTCTGATGTGGAGGGTGGTCTTATGGGACTGAACTGTTTACCTGTCATATCTGAGTCTATCTCTTGGCAGGTAGTGTCAGAACTGAGTTGACAAACAGGGTGTATGAGAATTGATTATTGCAGTGGGGAAGCCTACACCTGCACACACACTGGAATTAGCACCAGAAGTCCTTTCACCTTTGAACTATCCCAGCAGCTTTTCCAGGTCTCCAGCGTGCAGGTGGGACATCCTGGGACTTCTCAGCCTCCACAATCAAATGAGCAATGCTTTACAATAAAACTTTATATTATATATAATATCATATATAAATATAAATATAAATATATATATAAATATATATATATATATAAACTCTCTGGCAGAAGTAATGCCTGCTTGAATGTGGTTGGTAGGGCAATAATATGGGTGTAATACTTTATAGTTTTAATTTGAACATTTCACCTAAAATGTAATATGGTGTGCTTGAATGTGACATTGTTATGTTACAGAATTACATGCTTATGATTTTTGTAATAAAAGCATTTGTAATAGAAAATGGGCATTATTTATGCCCTACCCTGGGTGTGGATGGGGGTGTGTGTGTATATATATATATCATATATGTATATATATATATATCATATATTTACTGCTTATTCTATTTCTCTGGAGAACCTTAACTAATAAACTCCTGTAGACCTTTCCATTTTCCAGCTACGCATTCAGGAAAGAGCATACAATTTCATATAATTATGACTATTATTTTTCCTAATGACTTATAAACCATATATTTAATATGCTGAAATTAACTTTAAGATTATAATTTTATAATTTCAAGAACACTCCCCCCTTCTCACTGTCTCAACCAGTGAGATATTTTATCTATTCTGTAGTCATACTTAAAATCTATATTTGTTCCTTCAGGAGGAAACTATGATGGACCTAGAAATTTGAAACCAAATTAAACCACTAGATGTTTGTTGCATTTTTCTGCGTTTATTTGCCCTGAAAATCCTCCTCAAATCAGTGATGTTGGCTTTCTTCTCTTCTAACTGAATTCTCACTGTCCTTCTTGAAGATATTAGCAACCATCTTTTCCTGACCTTGGACCTGGAGTTCTGCTCAGGCCTTTGGACGCAAACAGAAACATAGAAGTATCATTATTGTTCTGAGACTTTTAAATAAACAAGATTTTATCTTTTACTGAAAGAATGAACTAGAAATATAACTCAAAGAATCTCATTAATAATTACTATTTTATAAGTACTTTGTAATTCACAAAGAATTTTGGAGACTTGTAGTAGTTAAATCTATTGCTTAAACTCACCAGCTGGTTGGAGATAGGTCAGAATGTTTTGATTTTATCATATTGCCTCACCTAAAAAATTAGGCCAGGATGTGATTTTATTTACTTTTTCAGGAATTTTAATTTTTTTTTAAATTTTTATTGTTATTCTATTATACTTGTCCCAATCTTCCCCCTTTGCCCTCCTCTGCACAGTCACCCCTTCCACCATCGATCCTCACACTGTTGTCCATGTCCATGTGTCATTTATACATGTTCATTGATTAGTCCCTTCCCCTTCTTTCCATCATTATTCCCCTCCCTGCTCCCTTCTGGTCATCGTCAGTCTGTTCCATGTTTCCATGCCTCTTGTTCTGTTTTGCTCATTAATTTTGTTCATTAGATTCCTCTTATAGGTGAGATCATATGGTATTTATATTTCACCAACTGGCTTATTTCACTTAGCATAATACTCTCCAGTTCCATCCATGCTTTCGCCAAAGGCGGGAGGGAGTTCCTTCTTTCTTTGTGCTGAATAGTAATGCATTGTGTAAATGTACCACAGTTTTTTGATCCACTCATTTACTGATGGGCATTTAGGCTGTTTCCAGCACTTGGATATTGTACATGGCAGTGCTATGAACATAGGGATGCATAAGTTCTTTCGAATTGGTGATTCCGGATTCTTAGGTTATAGTCCCAGCAGTGGAATTGGTGGGTCATAAGGCAGTTCCATTTTTAGGTTTTTGAGGAAATTACATACTGTTTTCCACAGTGGCTGTACCAATCATGATTCCCACCAACAGTGCACTAGGGTTCCCTTTTCTCCACAACCTCACCAGCACTTGTTTATTGATTTATTAATGATGGCCATTCTCACAGGAGTGAGGTGATATCTGATTGTGGTATGTCTCTGGACCATCTGTATGTCCTTCTTGAAGAAATGTATGTTCAGGTCCTTTGCCCGTTTTTTACATTAGATTGCTTGTCTTCCCCGTGTTGAGTCAGATGGGTTCTTTATATATTTTGGAGATCAAACCCTTGTCTGCTGTTATCATTGACAAATATTTTCTCCCATATTGTCAGTTACCTTTTCATGTTGATGATTTCTTTAACCACGCAGAAGCTTTTTAATTCAATGTAGTCACATTTGTTTATTTTTTCTTTTATCTCCCTTGCCCTAGAGATATATTGACAAAATATTGCTATGCGGGGCATCTGAAGTTTTACTGCCTAGGGTTTTCTCCAGGACTTTTATGATGTCACAACTTATATTTAAGTTTTTTATCCATTTTGAGATTATCCTGGTATATGGTGTAAATTGGCTGTCTCGTTTCTTTCTTTCTTTCTCCCTTTCTTTCTTTCTCCCTTTCTTTCTTTCTTTCTTTCTTTCTTTCTTTCTTTCTTTCTTTCTTTCTTTCTTTCTTTCTTTCTTCTTTCTTTCTTTCTTTCTTTCTTTCTTTCTTTCTTTCTTTCTTTCTTTCTTTCTTTCTTTCTTTCTTCTTTTTTTTTGCATGTACCAGTTCATTTCTCCCAACATCATTTGTTGAAGAGGTTATTTTACTCCATTTTATGCTCCTGCCCTCTTTGTTGAATATTAATTCACCATAGAGACATGGGTTTATTTCTGGGCCCTCTGTCCTGTTCCATTGATCTATGTGCCTGTTCTGATTCCAGTGGACTTATAGTATAGTTTAATATCAGGTACTGTGATCCCTACTATTTTATTCTTCTTTCTCAAGATTGCTAGACTATTTGTTTTCATTTTTTTTGGTTCCATATAAATTTTTGAAAGATTCTAGTTCTGTGAAATATATCATTGTTATTTTAATAGAAATTACATTGAAGCTGTAGATTGCTTTGGGTAGTATGGACATTATACACCATATAAAATGAAGGATAAAAGCCACACGGTGACACCAATAGATGCTGAAAATGCATTTGATAAAATCCAGCACCCATTTATGATAAAAACACTCCGCAAGGTGGGAACAGAGGGAGCATACCTCTACATAATAAAGGCCATATATGAGAAACCTATAGCCGGCATCATACTCAATGGGCAAAAACTAAAAGCTTTCCCACTAAGATCAGGAATAAGACAAGGGTGCCTGCTTTCACCACTTTTATTCAACATAGTACTGGAAGTTCTAGCCACAATGATCTGACAAGAAAAATAAATAAAAGACATCCAACTTGGAAAGGAGGAAGTAAAACTGTCATTGTTTGCAGATGACGTGAGAGTGTACATAGAAATCCCTATAGTCTCCAGAAAAAAACTACTTGACCTAATAAATGAATTTGGCAAAATAGTGGGATACAAAGTTAATATGCAGAAATTGAGGACATTTTTGTACACCAACAATGAAATATCAGAAAGGGAAACAAGGAAAAAAATCCCATTTTATATAGCAACAAGAAAAACAAAGTATCTAGGAATACATTTAACCAAGGGGCTAAGAGACCTGTACTTAAAAAACTATAGAATACTGAAGAAAGAAATTAAAGAAGATACAAATAAATGGAAACATATACTGTGTTCATGGATTGGAAGAATTAACATCATTAAAATGTCCATACTCCCCAGGATGTGATTTTAAAGTTTATTGAATAGTTCCTCACCTCTCACTCTACAGATGAGAAAATAGAAACAGACTAACAATTATAACAGAAATCCCAGTTCACTAGTCTTTCCAGTTTTATCATTTTGTATTCCAATTTAATGATATAGAACATAGATATTTTTAAGCAATATAACCAATACATGCGCTTTACAAAAATAATGCCTCCTGAAAAAGTGACATTAGATATGAAAATATAGGTATTCTGCTGATGATTACCTAATTACCAACCATGTGCATTTTGAAGTTCCTTGGGATGCTTGTAAGCTGATAACGTATTTCTATCAAAACGTCCATCACCAAAGCATGATCTGTTCCAAGAGTTCTTCAACTTAACAGGTTCTCTGAAGATTTCGCTTAGGTGTCTACAAACATTTCTGTTTTCACAATGAGTATACTATCTCCCTAGAGATCTCCAGACTTTCCCATATGACAAAAAAAAAAAAAGATTTATGAATGGTTCCATGTCACTGTTGCATTTATAACTCCTAGATAATGTGATTACATTTCTTCATGAATTGAGAGCATTCTCTTCCTTTCACAGTGCCATATATTGCCAGAAAGTACATTTGCATGTCATTATATTTAAACAATATACTCTCAGTTTTGTGTACTCCATGTGATTAACTCATAACACCGTCTTGAACAATCTTTTGGTGCTTCCTCAAGCCTAGGATGGAGTTTAGTCATTGCTCTTATGTGATTTACAATCTGTGCTCTATCAGTTCCACAAAGATGTAAATGCCAAGCCAGAATGACACAAATGGAAAAGGAGCCCATTCTCCACCTTCAGCATGATTTGTGATATTTACTGACTAACCAAACACTAGCATGGGATCACACCCAAATAGCCTTTCAAGACTGGAGTGGTGACAATTGGCAGTGGTTAGAGTGGTACCAAAGCATGTACAATATTTGCAGTGTCATAGAACAGGGTTGTTTCCAAAGAGAAAAAGCAGCATTACAGCACAAAGGAGACAGGGAGATGATGTGGCCACAATCCATCCTCCTGGGTATAGGAGGGAACCCAGAAATGTCATAAAATCCCTCTTTGATCTGTTGTCGCTACTGTTGGTTGTATGGGAAATTAACATATTTAATTAACTGTCTGACCAAAGCAGCTGTTACCTTATATAAAACCTTGAACATTGGTGCCTGGCTTATCCCACTAGGTGTCTGAATGTGCCAGTGGCATAAGACTGATGATATTTTTATACTGCATGGCACAGCATGACTCCTCTTGCAATAGGCTCAAATCAGGATCTTCTTTAAATTCTTCATGGAGAATAATGATGTTCCAGCCCAAATTGCTTAATAACACCCTATATCAGGCCAGCCAACAGGAAGCTCCATGCACAACAAAACCAACTCTGGCCAATCCAATCATTCCCAAGGTCCAAAAAGGCCCCTGCTGCACAGGCCCTGGCAAAGGCGGGCACACATCTTCCGTCCTCGTCATCAAAATGCTATTTTATTCACAATTCATTTCTTTTACTTATGACATATTATTTGCCTTCTATATATTTTTTAAAAAATTATATTTCCTTGGCTTCAGTATACCCAAATGGAAAGAAATGCTTCTGAGTCAGAAGTTACTTTCATTAGTTTGCTAAGTTGTTGGTCCAAAGCTATTATGGAGATCTCATAAAATAAATTTAATGCATCTAATTTTACATAGTATATGGATTGGTTTGAAGGATTTCTGAGAGGAGGGGGTGAGGGACAGTAGAAGGGGGCTTTTCTGACCATTGAAAAATGCTTCCTTTACTGGGTTTGTTATTTTACCAATTTGTGAGAGAGTAAGAACCAAGCATTTTCTATTTTGGATGGCTTGAGCTGTGCAGTGATGAGTTTATCTCTAGCAAAGATGGAGGCCAGAATTTTCAATACCTCTCTCGGGGGAATGTGGTAACGCTGGTTATCTTGATTGCCTGTGCTGCTCTTTTTCTGAACGAATTTACTCTGCCATTGAATATGTCTTCCTCATCATACCTTTACTACTAGATACACTTAATATTTCCTATTGTGCCATTTCTGAAATTCTTGGAAAGTCTTGCAAAGTCTGCAGTTTTGGCTGGTACCATATGTAACTTACAAATAGTTTGCTAGTTCAGCAATTGACGGGCTCAAAACCCTGATTAGGGAGAGAGGTACCCATAAAAAACTATGGGGGGGAAAGTTAGCCAGCAAGGACTTTTTTTCACTGTATGAATTATTATATTTTATACCTTTAATAAAATGTGAAATAATTACGACCTGTTAACTTGACATATGTGTTTATTAAAAGTGTTCTAGCTCAGGTTTGCATGAAATCAGAGAACTCAGGTTGTTAGCAAGAGAGGAAGACCTTAAGTATAATGGATTAAATAATTAAAATTGCAATGGATTGGCATTTATGTCTGTGTAAAAAATTGTTAGAGATTAGATATATCCTAGGTAGATGCCAGAGTTTATTGTTCACTTGTTCAGAATTTTTTTATGATATAATGATAACAATGTTATCATTTCTTTAAATATATTTATGAGTGCACAATGCTATATGGAAATATATCTTAAATTGAAGACTTAAAAAATAAAAGTGTTCAATAAACTTTTAAAAATATAAAACTGAGTAAATAATTGAATAAATATAAGAATAGAGTTCTCTCATTCTGAATGAGTATATTCTGTATTATATGTATACTTGCTCGCACAAAGATATATTGGCACATTTTAGTCTTTTCTTGATATCTCACATGAGAAAGAAATTCCAGAGTTTAAGAAAAACAAAAGCAAAATGGTGAATTGTTGGCTTATTTTTTTTAATGATCCACTGTAATATAAGATAAAATACATATACAGGGTGGGGCAAAAGTAGGTTTACAGTTGTATGTACATGAAACAGAGTTTATTCTTGTATTATTAATTTGTATGGTTTTCCATAGGAACAACTGTAAATGTACTTTTCCCCACCCTCTAAGTACATATATGTACAAAAAGTTATATATTTCTCTCTACAACTGCAAGATACAGAAAGAAAATTGTACTTCACAAATACATCATTGAAACATATGGGACAATCTCACAGAAGAGGCCAGGAAGAGCAGCTCAAGTTCATAGAGCTCTACACAGTAGAGATCCTAGAAGCGGTATCATGGTTAAATTTAATTAGGAATAAGTTGCTCAAGTGACTAAGTAAAATTCTCCCTGCTGCTATATAACCAAACTTTTGACTTTATTATTGGAATCCTGATTGCTATATTCAAATGGAATTCACCCAAATCTTTTCTGTCCTTCAACAGATACATGCCACACACTTTGCTTGGGCACTGTGGAGGAAGTGAGGAATGAATAAGCAAGGTATTGTGGCTGTACTCACATTGCTTATAGAAGAGATGTTAAGCAATGATCGTAACTGGAGAGTTTCTTTGGTAGAGATTTCATGAATATAAGAAAAAGATAAAGATATACAAGTTACTATATAGCTGATACAAATATAATTAGAATGAACAAACTATAGGTAATATAGAGTGAGTTTCCAATAATTTCTAACCTATGTCTGCTTTTGTTGAATGAAGTATTCTCTTAAGGGAATTGTGCACGTTCTCTCATTCCTCATAATACACATGTGAGGTAGCTGCTAATATTACCAACATTGAATAGATCAGAACATGAAAAAACTTAATTTCCAAGGTAAATTGTGACCTGTTAGTGACAGAGAAGTTTGTCAGCCCAGGTTTTCCCACCTACAGATGCTATACACTGAACCACTACCTAATTCTTCCTCTCCTAGAATGGGTAAGATCTCCAGAAGCCTGTTCTAGTCCGCTTTAGATAGTGCTTCTTTCCTTCACAACTTCTGATCCTTACTTCAACCCATGCTATTCTTTTACTTGTTCTGTGCTTCAGCTTTTGGTTTCCAATTGCTCACTCTTCTGTTTGCAACTATATTTAAAGGAGCTTGTTTCACTCCACCCAGCCTTGCTATATGTCCTCTCCCAGGCATTCGTCACCTCTACTATGCCTCCTTTTTCTATTTTATGGCTCTGCACTTTTCCTTTTGCTTCCTGCCTCTGTGTTCTGGCCCAGGCTGTAAGGTAGTTTCTTAAATCTGAGCAGGACCTGAGGCTGAGAGGATAAGAACCCATATAAGTATTCAAATTACCTCAATATATACATACAGTATTTTACCATGTATTATGCAAAACTTTTTGCCCAACTTTTTGAAGGGAAAAATAAGGATGTGCATTATACATGGGTAGTGCTAATTCCAGATCTATATAAATGTTTTTATTTTTTTATTTCTGCTTATGCACTAAAAGTATAACTCTAGAAAGCAATAACAATATCCATATGTAAAGCAATACCCTGGAATACAATAATCAGTTTTGTTTCTGAATATAAATAAATAAATAACTGAATTAAGAAATTAAAATGAAAGTTTTTTTTCCTGAAAAGTTTGGGCAAAAGCCCTGGGTGTGTATTACACATGGGAGTATATTACGCAGGGCAAAATATGGCACTTCTTCCACTAAATCACTTCCTAAGTAGAATGGCTCTCTGTCTTTTCATCAGTATATTCTCAAACTTTGGTATCCTGACTGTCATGGATGGAGTAGACAATGAAAAAATATGTGTTGAATTAAAATGAATCAGAATAAATATGCTTATGTAAATAAAAATTTTTAACTTGGCTATCCATTTTTTTTTCCTAACAATATTCCACACTTCTTTGGGGAAAACTACCTCTCTCTCCAATGAGGGTGGAGGCCTCAAAGCAAAGTAATCTGCCTTCTCCTAGGCAAATTGTAGCTACCTGACTCAAGTTAGAGAAATGAACGTTTGTCCCTCTCTCTGTCTGTCTGTCTATGTCAAGATTTGAGTCTGGAGAAGAGGGAAGAAGATGGGGTCAAAATGATTGGAGTTCATCAGTACACCTGCTCAAGTAAATATCCTGCTTCCTATCATTTCCTAAGCCTGATTAGTTCTATTTTTCTTAAACATTATTGAGATATAATTTACATATATAATTTACACACTTTTAAGTGTGTAATTTTTAGACTTTCAAAAATATATATTCCCCAAGAAACCATCATCGCAAGATAATGAATATATCTCATTACCTAAAACATTTCCATTTTAGCCCTTTGTAACCCCTCCCTCTTATTACTCAGTCCCCAAAGCCCCCACCTAAGTTGACAAATACCATTCTGCTTCCAATCAGAATACTTTGCATTTGTTAAATTTTTAAATATGTGGTATCATAAATTTCACTCATTTCACTTTTGGTCTGGGTTTTTTAGCTTACTATAATTATTTGAGATTCATCCATATTGCAGCATATTCCAATACTTTCTTTTGTTGTTGTCGCTGAATAGTTTTCTATTGTTTATCCATTTATTTGTTGATGGGTGTTGGGGTTGTTTTTATGTTTTAGCTATCAGAAATAAAGCAGATATAAACATTCCTATAAAACTCTTTGTGTGAACATACACTTTTTTCTTTTGGATAAATACTTGGAATGAAAAGGCTAGATCATATGTTTAAGAAACTGCCAAACTATAATCCAAAATGATTGTATAATTTCATTTTCATATTAATGCCTTTGTTTCATTTTGAACCTTTTTTTTTTATATAGTGCAAGGCATGTATTGATTTTTTTTTAGCATATAGATATCCAATAATTTAGGCGCCATTTTTCAAAAAATATTTTCTCCCCTAAATTAACTTTGTTTCTTTGTCAAAAATCAGTTGTCCACATATGTCTATTTCTGAAGTCTCTATTCTATTCCCTGGATCCATCTTTTAAATTTTATGATAATACCACAACTCTCTTAATTAATGCAGCTCTATAATGTCTTGAAATCTGATGGTCTTAGTCCTTCAACTTTGCTATATGTTTTAAAAGTACTTTGGCTATTAGAGGCTTTTGTATTTCCATATGTGACTCACAAATGTTAACTGCTGCTCAAAAAGCCAAGTAGGATGGTATTTTCAAATGCATCAAATCTATATATCAATTTTAGGAGAATTAATATCTTAATATTGGGACCTTTGATTCATGTTCATGACGTACCTCTTTATTTTCAATATTTACTAAAATTCAAAATGTAGATCTTTTCACCACTTGTCATATTTACTTCTAAGTATTTTATATCTTTATGCTGTTATAAAGATATTTTTCAACTTCACTTTCCAATTGTTCATTGTTAGTATATAGAAATATAATTGATTTTCATGTAATTAGCTTATATCCTGCAGCTTTGCTAAACTCATTTATTACTTTTAGGAGTTCTTACAGATTTCATTGTGTAATCTTCAGAGGATGATGTTAGATTTCATTGGATAATCTTCACAGAGGATGATGTTATCTCTGAATAAGTTAGTTTTATTTATTTTTTCTTTTTAATCTAGACTTTTTCCCTCTGTCTCATTGTGCTAAATACACCTTCAGTACAATATAGAATAGAATTGATGAGAATAGGCATCCTTGTCTTTTTTTCTGATCTTATGGTGGAAAGCATGCAGCCTTTCACTATTAACTGATGGTAGCTATAGGTTCTGTAGTTTCCCTTAAATAGGTTGAGAATATTTCTTCCTATTCCCAGTTTGCTTACTAATTTTCTTAGGAATAGGTGTTGCATTTTCTCAAATCATTTTTTCTGCATTGGTTGAGATGATTATATGTTTCTCTCATTTTAGTTTGCTAATGTGATCAATTGCATTGTGTTTATTTTCAATGTTAAACTAGACTTGCATGCTGAGATAAAATCAAATTGGCTATCATGCATACTTTTCTTTTTATTTTATTGGATTCTATTTGCTAAAATGTTGTTTGGAGCTTTTACATCTACCTTCTTGTTGGATAGTAGTCTGTAGTTTTTTTGTTTTTGGTTCCGCCTGCCAAGGCCTGTCCCGAAAGTATCCATCCATGTACCATGAAAAATGAAGGCACTTATCAAAGAAGATACGAGATACAAGAAGCACTGTACATGGGACAATGATGCTTCAGTATCCTTCTAAGTAGGCACCTTGGGACCACACACAGTTCTCCCAGTGCCATTAGCAACTGCAGCACGATGTTCCTTTTGCTCTGATAGCAGAAGCCATAGAATGAATTTTGCCGCAACACATTTCATGCCAAGATCCTGCATCAAAATTTCGGACACAGTAGTTTTTGGAATCTCCAGATCAGATTCTAGTTCTCATGCTGTCAGTCACCAATCTTTGTTGATTTGAACCCATACACATTCACCATTTTCAGGTGTTCTGCTGTGGTAGGCCTTCCAGAATGTGGATCATTTTTAACAGACTCTTGACCATCTTTGAAGCATTTTAACCATACTTTCATTTGTCCTATACTCATTGCACCATCACCGAAAGCCTTCTGAATCATCCGAATAGTTTCTGCAGAGGAATGTTCAAGCTTAACACAAAATTTGATGCAGATTTGTTGTTCTACTTGCTCAGTCATTTTGAATAGGACGGCCACACAGTACACGTGCTCACTCAATGGCACCTACGGTCCCCACTGGCTAGTACAGTAAAGCCATCATTGTTCACAAATGCACATTCCAGTCCACTCTCCTTAGCTGCCAGGTTGCATCGATATTGTACAAACCATACTTGTTATATTAAAAATGGCTGGACTTTTTCTGGACAGACCTCGTGTGTGTGTGTGTGTGTGTGTGTGTGTGTGTGTGTGTGTACATATGTAGTGTATTTGTTCGTTTGATTTCAGAATAATGCTGATCTCATATGAGTTAAAAGTTTTTTCTTTCTTTTCAATTATTTAAATAATTTTTGTGTAATTGATTTTTTTCTTCGGTAATCGATTGGAAAAATTTTTTTCCCAAATTTTTGTGGGGAGTTATTTAACTAAAAATGCTATCTATTTAATAAATATGATATATTGATTATTCATTTCTTTTTATTAAGATTTTGTCTTCTAAGTAATTTTCTATTTCATCCAATTTGTTGAATTAATTGGCATAAAATTGTTCATAATATTAGCTTATTAACCTTTTAATATCTAGAGATATGTAGTTTGTTACTTCTCTCATTTGTGATATTGGTAGTTTGTGTCTTCTTTCTCTGTGTTTTGTCCATCTGGCTAAAGTGTAATTTTATTCATTTTTATATGAGAACATGCTTTCAGTTCCAATGAAATACTCTATTTTTTTTTTCTGTTTCACTGATTTATATCTGGTCTTTACTATTTTCTCATATATATTGTATTTAATGTTTCTTTTAAAGTAGAAGCTGTTGTTTCTTTAAAAAGATTTTCTATTACTATAAATTTTCCCAGTACTGATTTTGCAGAATCTTACAAATTGGATTGTTATATATTTTTGTTTAGATCATATTTTTTTGTAATTCTACTTGATTTCTTCTATGATCCATGGGCTATTAGTCATGTATTCTTTTACTTATACAAATATTGAGGATTTTGAGACATTTAATATTGATTTCATATTTAATTTCATTGAGATGAGAGCATATTTTATATGACACAATTCTTAAAGAAGTCATTGAAATTTGTTTTATCACGCAGAAAATGACCTACATTCATAAATATTTTGTGTACACTTGAGAAAAATGAGTATTTTGTTGTTGTTGGGCTGTGTTTTCTAAATAACGATTACATCAAGTTGGTTCTAATGTTGTCCTTTCTATCCATACTGACTTTTTGGTTACAAGTTCCAGTGATTATTAAGCAAATGCTATGGGAATATCTAACTATAATTATTTATTTATCTATTGTTCCTTATAGATTTCAGTTTTGCTTCGTGAGTTTGGAACTTATGTTATTAGTTGCATAAATGTTTAGGTTTTTGTATCTCAATAAATTTATCTACTTATTATTAAATGATACTCCTTTTCTCAGCTTTTAAATGCACTTTGACATTTAATAGCTACTTCAGCTGCTTTATTAATGTTAACATAGCATATTTTTTTCATCATTTTACTTCTAACTTTTTCTATGTTTAAAGTATATTTCTTGTAGGAAACATGTTTGGGCCTTGTTTTATTTTTTTTTAATATTTTTTCCCTCCAATCAGACAATTTATACCTCTTGATTAGCATATTGGACCATTTATATTTAATGCGATTATTGATATAAATACCTTGCTATGTGTTTTCTACCTCCCTGCTAATGCAAAAAAAAATAAATCCATAGGCTGTAAGTGGCTGAAAGAAACTCAGTGTTGATTTTCAGCCAAAATTTTTGACCTGAACTCCTCATTCTCCCTTCTAGTGCTGTCCTTCTATTTATTTAACTTTGGGGGGGGGGGGCGGACAGGGGAGAGTGGTCATGTTTTCTCTCACTGTTTTCTGTATAAGACCCTGTATCTTAAGCTGTGATGTCATTTTTTGTTTTGTTTGTTTTATTGAGTTAAGTCTCTAGTTGAGCCCCAGTGATAAATTAAAAATAAATGTTGATTTTACAAGGTAAATTTTTTTTTTATAAATGGAATATTTTTATGATTCCATTTTTGACTCCTATGTTAAATTATTAGCTATAAATATTTTTCTGTTTTAATGATTACCTTAGGGTTTATAATATACATCTTTTCTAGGTAACCATTCTTCATGTTGTTTATTCCTTCAATAGATTTCGTCTTTTGTCTTTTTTATTCCTTTGTCAAATGAATGTGCCTTATCACTTTTTTATAGTGTGGGTCTGTATAATTCCTGTAAAATATGGGACACTCTAGAGACCTACTTGATTTTTTTTGCATTGTTACTTTTAGAAATGGACACAACTAAAACTCTTATTTTGAATATAAATATAGTATATTGTTAGGAAGCTTCATAAAAAGTGAAAATCAACAATAATATTTTTACTTCCCTATCATACATTGTTTGATTTTTGTCTAAAATAAGTTGCAATTGCAATTATGAATCATATACTTTTTAAATCCCATATGATTCTAACACAGGAGCCATACAGCTCAGCTATATGTGGTATATAGAATTTGACTGCCACATCAAACTTTTTTGGCATCTATCTATAGATTAGCAATAAAAAGAAAATTGTTCAATGAAAATAAACTATGGTTCATTTTTTCTAGATTGAGAGTAAATTTTTGCACCTATTGTAAGTTTAGAGATGTGGTACATAGATAAAATCTTGCCATTTGTATAAGTACTATGTCTACTAAGCCACCATTTTTTGTTTGTTTTGGAGAATTGTCTTAACATAATTGTATTGTGCTTGAATTTGCCCAAACATGTATTGTTTAATTTCAAATATCAATCAAAGAGATTTGAAAAGTTTTCTTAAGAGGACAATCAGAGGAAACAATATGGCTTATCTGCATAAATCTTGGAGAGAAGGAAAGGAATGGTAGGTTAGATTAAGAAATCAAGCTATGAGGGAACTTTCGTTTAGACAAAAATTTATTCTGGCCAATTTCTCACAAATCAAGGGGGAAATGTTATGATCCAGTAATAAATAACCCAGTCTTCTCCAAACTAAACTCACAATGTCTCCCTTACTATGCAACAATATCCTATTCTCAACCCTCTTCCCCAATCTATCCTAGAAAAAGGAGAAATAGGCAGCCATGTTATTGATTTTTATCTTCTGAGTCATAGTTTATCTGATCAGGTATAAACACCCAACTTAAACTACATCAATAATAATCTCTTCTCAAGAATGAAATTTCATTAGTCACTGTGGTTTATTGAAACAAAGAGATGTTACATTTTTTCCAAGTACTGAATAGAAACTCAGGACAGGAAAAGCCAGTCTTGTTAAAAAAAAATAGTAATGAAACAGAAGCACAGAGACAAAGAAAAAAAAAGTATGAAATTAGGCATCCCCAAAAGATAGAGTGGTCAATATCAATTTCTAATTTTCTAGTTCCAGGTTTGAGCCTCCACTGAAGCCCAGATATGCATCTTGGTTTTGGATTCCAAGGAATGCCATCCTACCTGAACAAAAAACAAAAACAAAAACACAAAAAATTGCCCCCAACCTTGTCAATTAAGCTGGTTTATGTTTGTGACATACAGGTCCTCACAATTTAAGGCCACATATGAGGGCATTGTAAGAAACTCTCTCCTCAACATTTCTCCTGCCTCTATTCTTCTTTTCATGTTTACTGCTACATTTGTAATTTCAATAGTCATTTCTATTCACTGGGCATTCATTCAACAATATTTAATTAAGCCCCCACTGGGAGACAAGCACTCTTCTAAACCTGGAGGTAGCTAGGAGTAGATACACACTTAAGGGCATTTAAGAATTTGGATTTTATCTTGGACTATTGGAATACAATAGAAGGAATTATAAGCAATGACTTGGTGACATATATTTTGAAAATATTATTCTGGCTGCTGTGTTGAGGTGCGATTGGTGAGGGATCAGATAGGATGTGGTGGACAAATCAGGTGGCAATTATCTTACTCTCTGTTAAACAATGATGAATTTTTATTTGGACCTTGCAGTTTGGATATGGAAATGCAGACATGTTTAGAAGCCAAATTAACAAGAGTTGGTGACAATTTGTATATAAGAATAAAAAAAAGTTGGTATTGCCAATGGCTTTGAGATAATAAAATTAATACAATTAAACCAAGAAAATAAAGGTTACTGAGTTTATTCTGCAGTTTATCAGGTTTGGAAGAAACATGTAGAAAAGGGATAGGTAGGTGAAAAAACATTTGTGAGTTAGAAATTCAATAGGTTTATTTATTTATTTATTTTTATTGTTTTTCAAGTATAGTTGTCTCCAGTTTCTCCCCGCTGCTCTCCCCTGCCCCACCCACCCCCACCTTCCACCCTCAATCCTATCCCCTTTTGGCTTTGTCCATGGGTCCTTTATAATATGTTCCATGATGACCCTTCCCCTTCTTTCCCCTGTTATCCCCCTCCCCTCTGGTTACTGTCAGTTTGTTCTTTATTTCAATGTCTGTGTTTATATTTTGCATGCTTGTTTGCTTTGTTGATTAGGTTTCTCTTATAGGTGAGATAATATGGTATTTGTCTTTCACCACCTGGTTTATTTCCCTCAGCATAATGCTCTCCAGTGCCATCCATACTGTTGCAAAGGGTAGGAGCCCCTTCTTTCTTTCTTTCTTTCTGGTGCATAGTATTCCATTGTGTAAATGTACCATAGTTTTTTGATCCACTCATTTACTGATGGGCAATTAGGTTGCTTCTAGCTCTTGGTTATTGTAAATTGTGCTGCCATGAACATTGGAGTGCATAATTTGAAGTACATTTTGAGTCAGTAGCTGGTTAGCATCCTTTTAGGAGATGCTTGGCTGGAGGTAGAGGTTTGGAAGTATCAGTATACAGAGATAGTCATTAAAACTATGAGCAGAGATGACATTACTAAGAGATAAAATTTAAAAAGTGTGAGGATAAGGAGATCTCGGACTAAACCAGGAAGAATTCTCAAATTTCATAGCTGGATAGATGGGAATGAGCCTAAAAAGCAGAGCATAGTGAGAGAATCTCTCAGAAAGCAATTAGGTCACAAACTAAGCAAGGTATTTCCAGAAATAGGGTTGTCAAGGAAGAAGCATGCTAAAACAAGTATGTGCTGAAATGAATGATGTTGACACTACTGTTGACCTTACTAAGAGTTGTTTCATGTAGTAATAAGGGCAGAGACTAAATAGGAAGGGGTGACAGAAAGACCAAGAGGTACAAAAAGGAGGTGGTACATGTTGAGCTTTCTTTAAGTTTACCTGTGAAGAGAAGAGGTGTTTTATGGTGACTAGAAAAAAGTGAGCATCTCTCTCCTCTAGATTTTGACTTGGATGTTGACTTTTTAAACATGCTGAATAGATGGCAATTAATTATAGTTGATTTTATTAAACTCGTTGGAGGTGGCCATTAGAATATTTCCTAAAGGTCTTCTTTGCACATAATGCACCCAACAAGAAGTCTTACCTGATAGCTCTCCTCACCCTGTCCTTGAAAGTAAGCCTGTTATTGGGTGTCACACTACTTTTAAGTTTGTCTCCTTCGTTACTGAGTTATCAGAGCATTGCTCGTGCCATTTCATACCTTAATCCATGATGGCACTCTGGAATAAAGGAGACTAGTCTTATAAATATTTAGCATAGTGCCATAATAAGTACTCAAAACCAAATTGCTAACTCTAATTGCCTAATTATAAAGACAAAAAATTATTAATTTTCACATGTCATCTGGAAAGTATTATATTTAAGGCAGTGAAGGTGTTATAAGTCAATTTGATTGCTATTGGTCTAATGTTAGTGGATAGTCTAGTTATCTAGAGAGTTTTCCATCTCCATTTGTTATGTATGTATAAGAAATACTTATTGCTGATAAATGACTATGAAGATAAGGACATTTTTAAGATATGTCAAATGATATGTCATTTACTCCAAGAATGCACATGTGTGGGATCCTAGGAAAAATTACAAACCACATACTCAGACAAGAAATATGTGTGTCATTCTGGATTAAAGTAGATACCAGAGACCTCAGCCACCAGAGTTCCTAGATCCTCTTCTATGTCCCCAATTACTCCCAGTTCCTTAGTTATTTTTTGTATGTTTTTATGACTGTTCTTCAACTGTTTTTTCAGTTGTTTCTTACCCAATCCTTACCAAATGGTGTGTGGCAGGGGGAGTATCTGTGAATTTTTTACTCTACCTCATACTTCTTTCTTTGCTCTCTCATAAATTTTAACTGTATGTGGCCCAATCTGAAGCATTCCAATATCTTTATTATGACCGCTTAACTTTTGGTGCACATAAATATTCCAGTCCTTCTTTCTGAATTTGATAATTTAGAGAGTAGAATGCAAGAATCTAATTAGTCCAGGTAATTGATTTGAGCCAGATCACTATGCAGGGTTTCTGGCATTCTACTCTTGAATTGCCCATGAGTCATACAGCAAGATCTTCCTTCTTTAGCAGGACATTGACTGTGGAAACTTCATGCAGAAGAGGCTGTGTATTTAGTGGACAATGTAGTTAATACTGATATCACAATGTTCAACAAACACAATGAGATATTAGATACTGTAAGCCCATGGGCCATATTCAATATGTTGCTGTATATAATAATCCCTTGACAAATGTTTAAGGAACACTAATTCTAAGGCCCAGCCTAGATGTTCTAAATTCAGAATCTCTATAGATTCAGTTTAGTAATCTAGTATATTTAAAAAGTTTTCCAGGTCATTCTGATTCTGTCTTTTAGTCATGTGGGGCATATTATCCTTAATATAAGCAGTACCTGAAGCTTTATCAATTCATCACTCACTTTTCCAGTTTATTTTCTTTTCAAATAATTTACCATATTTGTTAGGTATTGATTCATGATTCATTTCTACTATTGACTGCCTAGTTACAAACCCTTTATAGGTATATCCATTTTCTCAGTGGTTCTAAACTAGCAATTTGATAAGCCTATAAATGTCAAAGATGTAACTGAAAAAGAGTCTTCCTAGAAAACGGAATGATGGAGGTGTTGGAAAATCAGAGATGGTATGCTCTATTTCGCAGGGCCAATCACCACTCAGATACATTTATTTTCATGCAAATATGGGGCTATTGGTATTTCCAGAGGTTCTATTTTTCAGAAGAAGTTGAAAATATATATTTTTATGAAAAACTGCAGTTTATATATTGAGACAAATTATTTTAAAAATTACACATATACACACACATACATTCTGGCGTCCAAACTCTGTGATCATATTAAAATATCATTATATCATACTTGTTCTTAGAGGAAGAACTCATTTTGAAGGAACTAAAGGTGATACTTTGGGTAAAGATGGTGAGAACCTAAAGTCATGTTTTGTGAGAAGAAAGATATGCATTGTTCTACACTAGGCAAAAGAATTTGGAGTGGAGGTTAGTAGGAGAGAATTAGAGCAGCAAGAGGGCTGCGGTGTTGTACTCTACACTTACAAAGAAATATAGCCAGTGATGTTGGGATGAGATCAAAACACTCTTAAGAATAACTTACTTCTTCTTTTGCATTTTGTGATTTAATTACCTCTCCATCTTTCCAAACCTTTAATAAAGGCTCCTCCATATACAAATGATCAATTAAATTGTGCAGAGGAAAATTAAGCCAAAGAAGCTGAGTCCCACATCTAGATTTCAGTATTGAGTAGATGAAAATAAACCATGGGAATTGATAAGTGCGTGAAAACAAGAGTTTACAGTTTCAATAGCTGGAATCAGTCAAAAGGAAATCTTGAGAACCAAGGGACCTGGGAATTTGCAGAACTTGGGGGGATGCCATTGAACTGCTCGGAATTTGGCATAGAGACCAAGATTCTATTCACCTCCCAGTGCTAAATTACCCTAGGTGCTCTAGGGGCTATCGTAATAAATTTCATGTGACATTGTTCTTGGGTCTCCAAACAGCTTATATATCTTACTCAGGACAGAGTTTGGTTATCCTTATCCTCTCCTCTTTAAAATCTGGTACCAAGAACTAAATATGCACAATAGGGACTCAAATTCAATAGATGCTCTATTAAATAGAGAAGGCTTTCCACTTTCCATGGAATATTATTAAATGTCAAAAACCACAGAGGAGAACAGAGAATTACAGAAGACTCCTCTATTGTGACAACTCAAACAAGGCCTTCAGGGTATGATCTGAAATGATCATGTGCAGTAGGGACAGAGAAGATCAATGAGAAGATAGTAATCTTACTATGAGGGGGTAGTTTAAGATGCAGCAATTTTATTTATTTATTTATTTATCTATCTATTTATTTATTTATTTTTGTGTGTGTGAAGATTTTGGGTAGTGAGTAAGAAGAAAGAACGTCTATCCAAATACTTACAACAACAAATTCCATGAAATGTGGAAATGGAATGTGAAAGACAACAAGAAGCATCAGACTTCATGTTGAATTACAAAAATGTGAATATTTGACTTTGTTATTTGTAGTCTGTCAACTTGGGGAAATCATTTAATTTTTTGGTTGTCTTCTTTATAAAATGTTAATATTTGTTCCTACCCTATATGGCTGTTACAAATATAACATGAAAAAATTTCTTTAAAGTTAATTTTGACAACTGTTAGTTAAGAGGTTAGTAAATTAATAAGGACCACAGATGACTGTAGCTTAAAGAGAGTATAAAGAAATGTTGCAAATTGCTAAATTACCATCCATAATGAAAGGAATTACTTCTGACACTACCTCTTGGCTTTAGAACTTAAGCTTTTTTTCTTTTATAAACTATAAGCCAAAAGACATGCCTTCCTTCATCTCTCTTTTCCTTTACTCGGCATTTAATATATACCTTATTCCCATGCTATATTTGTAATCATTGCATAACTCATTTTTATAAGCACACATTTACACTAATGTGTTTACATAATTCAACGGGGCAATTCTCATTTGTTTTCTAGGAAAACTCTTTATTCCTTAATCTATCTTCTCTATGAGGCATTCCAGAAGAATCAGAGATAATGTGTCTATGTCCTTATTCTTGGCAATGTCTCATCAAAACACCACTAACTCTTGCTAATGATCTGAATAATCTTCTGGACTAATTATTACATGCTCTGGGGATATCAGTGTTTTAAAATGTACGTATAAGTGGAATATAAGTGTGCCCATTAGAATTCTAATATCTTCAGTTCTGACACTGTGTCTGGTATGGAAAATGTCTTGAAATTAGGTTGTCTACTGTTTTTGGTTACTAAGTTTAAGTAAGAATTTCAGTTGTGGACCTTTCACATTTGGGAAACCTGATTTTATAAATATTTTAAGGAATTTTCAATTCTGTCAATTGATTCCAAAGGATGACTGCTAAAGCCTCTCTTTGAAAGCAGACCTTCCTCTCCTTGTTTTGGACTTCACAAGTACTATAAACTAAGGCTGGAATGAAATCCATGAACGTCAGTTAAGGATCTAGCCACGAGTTATCATCTTTCAGAAACTGATATTTTCATAATATGTCTTCATAAACTATACAAACTAATAAAGAAGCCCTGTTAGTTATTTATTATGACTAATACAAATTATTTATGATGCGGTATTAAGTCAGATTAATACTTCTCTCAGTGAAGAAAAATGTTAACTCAAGGCAATTTAGTGCAACCTACAGTGAATCATATAAAATTGCCAGTTTAAGAAAACAAAAACAATTGTCTCAGTAATTACAAAAGGCTCAATCTAATATTACCAAATACCTCAAAATACCTTCCTCTGTTCTTCTGCCTCTTAAGAGCCTCAATATGCATCTTAAAGTTCATTCTCTCTTTCTAGGAGCTCATCTAATTATATTGACAAAGTACCTCATGAAGCTAGAATGACTTCTAAAAATTAGATAGAATATACTTATTTAAGTAATGAAAAATTCCAAACATTTTCCCATTTTGACTTCCTACTTATTGTAAAGCTTACTTTTTTATTAATAGCACATATCCAGTTGAATGTCTTATATAACATTGGAGAAGCAATAAATTATAATTTCTTGCATTCATGTTCTGCTTTCTCGGAGGAGTTCATCCCTTAGACATTGTCTTATTAATGTTTAAAATCTTCCTGAAAAGTAGGTAGAGGTTTTTATGTCGAACAGTGATAGAACTGCAAAGAGGAAAGGTGCACTGCAGCTGACTCTGCTCCACCATTTGATCTTGACTTGAAAAAGACAGTACAAAGAAAACATAATAGCTGAAACTGAAGCTGATAGGAAAGAGCGTTTAATGGATTCCTACCCAATAGTAACATAAGATCCATGAGTCAGGGATTATGTGTGTGACTGCTATATTCCCAGTTATTATGAAGAGTGTCTTATACATACAAATAGTTCATTAAATATTTTTGAATGAGTACTTAGGCTATTTATGGTCATACTTCTATATCATACATTTTCTCTTGTCCTACTTGGGTAATTATACCACACCCATAGAAACATAGATCTAAATAAACAATTAGAGAGCATTTTTTCCTGCATTTCTAATTTTGAATATTTTTAAAAATGTATATTAATGTTATTATTAAACATGAGTTATTAATTAATTTTTACAGATTAGCAAACTGAGGTTTAGAAAGGAAAGTTGTGGTAATTTACTCAAAGCTTTAGATACAGTAATCAGCAATGACCGAATTAACCCTTTGGTCTGTATAGGTTCTAAATCCAATTTCTTTTCTCTGTAGTACACTGTATTCCCAATTTATTTGTGACTTTTTTTTTACCTTTTAAAATGTTTTTTAAATGCAAATTTATTTGGTTGAATAATTCCTTTTATTTGAGTTATTATTATCTAGCCTTTATTTATATACTTCTTATATTAGAACTCTTACTAATAATTGATGTAAAGGAAAGAGAGAGAGACTGTAAACACTTAAACCATTTAGAAACACTCATTGATCAGAGCAATTTACTGGAACTTCACATAAATCAGCATAGAGTCCTACAAAAATGGGAAGATGGTGCCTATGATATTTATAATTACAGTAATCCTTCAATCCCATCCCATGCAGAAAAGAGAAACAAAGTCCCAGAATGTATGCATGTCTGAGACTTTCTCCAGTCGGATGAAATCATAAGCAAATGGCATGGAAGAGTGAGGAGATAGCTCTTTATTCAGCAGCAAGTGCTGGAAAAACCTCCAAAATGACAGTAAATAGTTCCATTGTTAGTGATGCTAGTAAACCAGTTACACAATTTGAAAAGATTCAAGAAACCTAAGGGAAGGCCCTTGACATCTTGAAACAGAGTTGTGTTGCATACTTCTCACTGACACATAATTTGGTCAAACTTTCACAGAGAAAAATCTCCTGGTAAGGAGTTGCCATTTTCGAATATGCATCCTAAGATCTATTTACAAAGAAACAAAGGTTTATGAACAAAGTATATAGATATAGCCCTGGGTAATTTTTCACTTGAGCAGAAATTAACACTAGAGAAGAGAGGGGTTCTGGTTGGTCAGCAAACACCAAAAGTGGACTCAATGTTTCTCTTTCTCTGTATTATAATAAACACAATTTCTGTGCAAAAGATTAAGGTACTTTCTCTCCTATAAAGTACAAAATTTTCTCATTAATTCATTTGTAACCTCCACTATAATTTGAATAAAGGAAAACATCACAGGAGCAGACTGATAAATCTTAGTAGACATTCTTTTATTTTACAACTGTGTGTAATGAAACAAGATTAAAAAGATAACGTACTTTGTAGAAATACAGCAAAAACTCATATAAGCAGAAAAATAAACACAAGCCTAACTGGCTCACAAGATAAAACATAAAAACAGGGATTTTAAAGTCAGGTCGATGTAGATATTGATAACAAGTGGTTTCACACACACAAGTCAGACAGTTTTATGGATCTGGAGCCACTATGTTGTATTATCTCAAGTAATAAATAAATAGTATTCCTACTTACCCTCAGTCCTGAAAATGTCTGCATCTCTATTACTTAATGTAGTAATTTCGTATAATAAATATTTAACAAATATTTGAGTAAGGTTGAACAAATGAATTTCAAAGTTGATAGTGATTCAGTCCCTCGTTTTGTGAGTTTAGTATGTTATAGCAATGCATTTAGACGCTGGGTCTGTACATCTTTTAACTTCTTAAGATATAGCTCAGTAAACATTGTGTAGTAGTAATCTGTCATGCATATTGGAATTATGGTGGTCATTTAAAAATACCAGTGCCTACCTCCACCTCAGACATTGATTCAATTGCTCTGACATCAGACCTGGGCATCAGTAATCTTGTAACCTCCCCAGGTTATGTAACTGTACAGCCAGGACTGGGAGCCACTGGCGTTGAGACCAAGTGCTACCAATTTAAAACTTATTATCATTGCCTATAAGCAGAAGACAGTCATCAACAAGCATCCATTTCCGGCAGTAATTCAAGTAGACCATATAGTTTAGTCACGCTGATTTTACAATAGTGGGCATGTTTATTAGGATAGACTTAGTAAAGACTCACCGTCTGAGCCAGCTTATTTATTTAACAAACACATATCAAATGCCAACTTTGTGGAGACAGTGTCGAGGCACTAAGAACCCGGGAACGTGCAAGGTCGGCAAGGCCCCTACTATCATGGGCGAGAGACAAGTCTTCCCCATACCAGAGTACTCAGGGGCGACTGACGGTGTGTCCTGAAAATATCTGATCTAGATAAGGGACTCAGGATAAGCTTCCTTGAGGAAAAACTGTAAATAGAGGTATTACCAGGGAGACAGGAGTCAGGCAACTCCCTGCCTTTCCTCGGTTCTTGTCTTGCTAGCAAGAGACAAATTCAAGTGCGAGACAAATGTGTACCGTGGAAATGAAATAGCAAGTTTATTTAGGAAACGCACAAGAGCACCTGGCTCATTTGAATGTCCCACATATCGAGGAAATAAAGTTGCTGGTAAGTTTGTTCTGTATGCTTGAGCCAAGTTTATGAGTGGGCACTCAGCTAATCTGAGTGTGCCAACTATTGGAGTTCAGGGGTTACATCTCTTAGTCATCTTCTAGGTTCCCCCCTCCTTCTTCCCCTTCTAAACCTTAGGAATAATATACAGCTGCAAAGACTTTCTTTCTCAGCTAGCAAAGGTTTTTTGTCTTAGTGAAATTGCCACGGAGGCTCCCTCTTCCAGCAGTGTCTCAACTACTCCCCTCCTCCTGTGCTATCCCTGTTTGTGATGTTTGGGACACCCGGCAATCCTTTTGGAACCAGCTCAGAACTGCTGAGTCGATGGATTTACTATCTATCCAACCTAACAGAGGGGCGGGCATGGAGAGAACATACTAGACAGAGGGAACGTGTATGAAAAAGAGCAAGACTGACATAGAGCTTTAGAGATTAAGGAACTGAAAGCAGGCCCTTGTGGTTCGAGCAGAATGAGTAGAGGGGCAGACTGGCTTTAGCTGAAACCAGTGAGGTGTATTTGCTCAGATCACTAGAATTGGGATCTATTTTATTTAAAAGGTTCAACCTGCTGAGCAATGTCAGTTCTGTCCAATTTTCCTATTATTTCCATTCACTTCTCCCTATATCCCCTGTCGCCAGCCTAGTCAAAGTCACTACATCTCTCTCCTTGTCATTCCTTTTTTTCTTACTGAAACAAGCATGATTCCTTGAAAGTAAATAAAATCCTGATTGTCACATTACTGCTTAAAACTTTGAAGCAATTTCTCACTGACCAGGAAAATGTTAACAGCGCAGGCTCATGCATTCGCTTACATGCTCTCACTCCACTCTCAGACCATCCCATTGCTTGTCCCTGTCCCACCTTGCTAGAGCCACATTAATGTTTTTGTTTTTACTTCTTCCAGTTTGCAAGGCTCCCTGTCATAAGTTTTTCTCCTCTGCCTCTTTGTCACTGTGATTTAACCTGGTTATCTGAGAACCCAGATGTCCAATTGTTTATTTTTTGGTCCCCAATTAGATGATAAACAAACATGCATGCTGAGCTCCTCACACACAGCCTGGGCCATAGTTATTGAAGTAACCTATAACAGAAAGAACACTTCCACTGAGATCCTCCACTAAGAAGTCCTGCTCTGGTCAAATAAACGAGTGTTCTTCAAACAATTTCCATCAGAAAACTAGTTTATAATAGTGGCACATGGTAATTTTTATTCCATATGTAACAATAATTTTTTTTTACATAAATAGCTTGTGATATTGTTGAGTCAAAAAAAATGAGGGGATTTTTCTAAGCTTCAGAGTAGATCAGAAACAGATGGGCAAAAAGGGGAGCACCTTTCACACAGCTCTGTGAGCACAGAACTAGTCATTTACCACTCGCAACACTTAGCCACTTCCACAACTCACTCTGACAAATCTTACCACAAAACCACATGCTCCTCCAATTGCTTGACAGAAGTTCAACTTGAAAGGTTTCCTTCAGTATAGATTTTCTTTATGTTTCCAGTTAGTGAAAGACGTAAAGTCTGTCACAACCTGTGCGGGCTTGGCACTCAAGGTACTTGGGGACCCAGAGAAAGGACCAGGGGAGACATGGAAAATGGGAATAAAAGAAAGCATCAGGGGCCAGAAAGGAGGACAGCCCCAATGGCTGTTCCCTTTGATGTAATTTCAGTCATCCTCGGAGAGCCTAGTAACATCCGACATGGTCTCTTTTCCATGGGGAATGGTCTGGTAGGTGAGACAAGAAATTCACAAAGCAGCAGAAATACTCAAAACTTTCTACATGAGGTGGACCATGACTTGAGGTGGTTAGTTTGAGGAAGATTGGATTCCTGGTAGCCGTAAACTGCAGGAAGAGGTAAGATAGCAAAAAACAAAAACAAAACAAAACAAAAAATGCTGTGTGAGCTTTTGAAAGTTGTCTGGACTATTTAAGTAATGAAGTGCTCAAAGCAATGCTTCATTTGCACAGGGGTGATGTTGCTGGAATATAGTTGAAAATCAGGCAAATGAAATCATAAAGAATGTGTGATCCTAGTAGAAAAGAGTGATGTCAGGTGAAGATCCAGCCCCATTGGCTGGCACTGCCCACAACAAATATTCTTAGAGCTGAAAACTCAAGTCTACCCCCAGTTGGTGATATAGATGAAGCTGCAGCCAATTGCCAGGCTTGCTGGGGATCGTAACACAGGACCCGAGAGGGCCAAAGTATGTTGCCTGAAAGAATTTCAATAGGTGCCAAGGCCAATCATTAAAGTTGCTTTGTAATTATGGGATAGGAAAAGTTATCTTTACCAGTGCTTCTTATTTGATTTTGCCACCTTGATGCATTACCTGGCTACTCGGGTTGACTTCTCCCAAGTCACTCAGCCATCCACCATAGCCTATTATGCTTCTCAAGCATCCTTCTCTGTGCTGAAATAGGTATTTGACAGAAATCTCATTGTCAGATTTTTAAAGCAATGACATTATAAAATGAAGTTTCTCTGGCAGAGAAGAAACTGCTTCAGAGAAGAGGTAGCCTGATGGTAAGAGCACAACTTCTGCAATAAGATTGCCTAGGTATCCTTAATAATTATACTATCACAGGAACCTCTATGTTGCCTCAATTTCCTTACCTATAAAATGGAAACAATAACAACAGCATTTACTTCATTGGGCTGTTTTGAATGAAGTGAACGTAGTAACATGCTGGGAACAGAGCTCAGTACAATATAGTTTTCAAGAACTTGATTATTGCTTTGGGGCAAAACTCAAGTCATGGCACTGCAGTAGCTCTCCACTCATTTAGTGAGGTGTGAGAGGTCAGACCTAAAAGAGTAAACACTTCTTGAACACCCCAACCCATGTACTTTTTCTTTGAACTCTATATCTTGTGATATGCACATGATGAATTAAAACATCTAAACACTGAATAATCAACTACTTATAAATATATTTCTTACATGATGCACTCCATCTCTTGAAGTAGAGCTAAGCGTACAATAATGACCTGAAGATAATAGCAGTTACTGCTAAAGCCTAGTCAAATCTGTCCTGTCTCTCATCTTACCTTTGACTTTATGGTTCTTGGAAAAATTGATGTCTTGAAAATAACCATTCTATAATTTATTTTTCTTAATTTGGTCAAATGGGACTTTCTCCATGTGTGTAATGAATACTCATTACAGTTAGTTAATAAGGTGTGCACAATAATAGGTAAAGGATTTCATAATTAGACTTAAATGAAACAGAACAATGAGTAAAGAACCTAACTTTTCAATTGTTTTGTTTTTACTAGTAATATACAGAATAAGATCTGAAATCATAATTTTAAAACAAGTCACATTTTTAAAACTGCAGCCTGCCTATTTTTGCTTTGATATAATAATATGACAAATATTTTCATTTTTTGAACATGGATTCTGGAATCAAATCTCACTTCTATCATTTATTGTGTGATGGGCAAATCAATTAAATTATCTGTGCTGCGCCAGTTATACCAGGAGTCTTAGGAGGAAAATAAAATCATCCCATGTTGGTTATTTTAAAAAGTAATGTGAATTAATGTTAATAAAATGCTTAAAAGACTATCTCACATAAAGAGCTATATAAATGTTTGTTTTTTATACAATAATCATATCGAGATTAAATTCCAGTAAAGTATGCTTTATACAGTAAGAAAGACAAGCTGATAAAATAGTGAATTTGTTTTCTGAGCTCCCATACGCTGAAAAGAGAGAGCCAGAGACGATTGTGTGTTTCTGTGCATGTCTGCATACGTGTATGTATGTCTATTTTGGCTCCTTATTTAACATAGCAAGTCTAGTTCACACTCCATTTAGTCAAATGAAAGATGTTTGCCCTTCTTTTAAGGCGATTGCTCTTCCAGTCCCTCTGGCAGCAGGTACAAGAGAATAACATCCTGCTTTGTGTGGCCAAAGGTTCCTCAACTGCAAAAAATGTCCTCCTGAATGTGTTCGAGGTGACAAATGACAGGTTGTTCTCACAGAGACTGTACCATGTTTAAAAAAATTAATCTTTACCTTTCAATTTTCCATGCAGTTAGCTATTATCTTGAAAATTCCTTAACTTCCAGAGTACAACCAGCAGCGTTGGGAACTGACAACACTAATAAGCTCCGAGTTATTTCATCCCGTTGTCCCCAGTTCCAAAAGACACATGTAGATTTTGGTCACAGCTAGAAAAATTTGATTTTGTATTTTAAGTGAAAACCTCATTGACCTCATTTAATGTGTATGTTGATAACAATTTCACAGAAGAGATACCTAAGAGGTTTTTATAAAAATTATACACTCACTAGCTGACTTATTCAAACTTTTTTCCATTCTTCAGTGATTTAGCATTAAAGATAGTAAACTCCTAGTATTTTCATTAGGGATATAGAAGTAAGACTTCTTCCCTGGCCTGGTCCCAAATATTTTCAATTTTTTGGAGAAGGAGAGAGGAGAAAAGGACAGTTAGCTCTCTATCAGGTAGTTCTTTTCACAATAATTATGTATTAAAAGCATCCCAAACTCAGAGACTTATTTCTCAGGCACGATCTGCAGGTCTGTGAAGCAGGGCCGATTTCAGCTGGGTTCTCTTGGACCTGGTTCCAGTGTAAGAGCTGGGTCCAGATCTCCGCACATCTCACATTGCCGTTGGACCAGCATTAACACGCATTTAAAGCACACTCTTCTCGTGCTGCAACACAGCAGTGTAAAACCACAAGCCTGATGATGCAAGCATATTTCAAGGATCACAACATGCTGTCCTCTAATATTCAATTTGTCAAAGCAAGTCAAGGAGTAGGAAAATACAGTCTCTCCATCATGAGACCATAGAGCTAAGTTGGGGGTGGGGATAAGGAGGAAACAAATATTTGCTGAAAAATAATCTGAATGTCTCTATGAACAAACCCTGTGGACAACCAACTCAGTTTTTGAAGTAAGGGGTACCAGGGTGATTGTTCTCAAGGGTTCTATATTGGTTCAGCTTGTCTTTAAGAAGTAGAGGCATATATACTTAGGGTCCTTTCATGCATTCAGGCAGAAAATGTGAAAATCATCTCTCCCTAGGTATCTCCTTGCCTAAATATAAACATTTGGTGTCAGAAAATCATCCTTGATTTATGCCCTAGGCCATATAGACTGAAAGGGAACAGCTTCTACTGTTCTCTACAAGTTTACTCTTCAACCTTCTGGCTTCTTTTCACCACTCCTCATACCATGAAACCATAATTAATGATTGCAAGAGGTTTCTAAATTACCAAATCTAAAGCAATAGTGTTGCTTGAAATTTGTAAACTCAAGAAAATTTAATAACTTATTACTTTGTAAACCATAAACTGAAATAGATAATAGAGATGCAGGACTGAGAAAACCATCATAATCCCTGCTCCTGTGGAAAATAAGTATGGTTGGGCATACACACAGATAGGCTATTATATAATATCTTAAGAAAACTTCTGTGATAGCAGAAGTTACATATGATACATAATGGAAGGGAGGCATCAAAGAAGAGAATTGGGGTTCTGGCTATAGAAAGTGATATCTAAATTGATACCTAAAAGAAGAGTGAGAGACAAAGGATGAGGTATGTATGTGAGTGGGCTAGGATTCTCTAAGCCAGAGAATAGCACATGTATTGAAGTCAATAACTGCTGAATGCTTGAATAGATGAAAAATATAATGAATATGTTGAATCAATTTATTATTTATATAACAAATATTTATTGGGTTCCTACAATGTTCTAGACATGTTTCTCTAAGCCAGAGAATAGCACATGTATTGAAGTCAATAACTGCTGAATGCTTGAATAGATGAAAAATATAATGAATATGTTGAATCAATTTATTATTTATATAACAAATATTTATTGGGTTCCTACAATGTTCTAGACATGTTTCTAGGTGCTGGGATTCAAACAAACAAAACACAAACCAAATAAAATGATGAGTGTGTGAGACAGTAATATGTTCTTTGGAGAAAATTTAAATAGAAAGGGCAGTTTAAGATGTCAGAGTGAAAGTCAGATTCCGTTTAAATAAGTTGGTCAAGGAAAGCCTCACTAAGAGTGTGACGAGAAGCACTTGAGGCATAGGCCATTTCTACCTTAGAAAACAAGAGCAAAGGCAGGAAAAAGTTTGGAGGCTTTTGCAATAATATATGTGAGAACAGATAAGGGTTAGACTGGAAACCTAAGAATGGAAATGACTGTAACCTGGATATATTTTGAATATGGAACTGATAGGAAATGTGGAGCGAGGAAAAAAAAGGGTGGAGGAAGGGATCAAGATTGACTTCAAAATATTTGACCTAGGAAATAAGAAGAAATGCCCATGGAAGAGATGAGGAAAAGTGTAGACGGTATCTGGATGACCATGAGGAATACTATAATGGGCATGTTAATTTGACTCACCCATTTGATACAGAAAGACAGATAAGTTCTGTGCACTTGAACTTAAGAGTCTGCAATACATGGACAGGTCTTAAATGGATAAAAACATTAGGTGATATATGGCCTATTTATCGTATTAGAAGCCCTAGTCTTGAGAAAGCCACTGGAGAACGTTCAAAGAGAAGTCTGGGAAAAGATGAAGAATTAACATAGCAAATGGAAGATAAACAACTATTGAGATAGGAGAAAAAGTAGGAAATCCAATCTTCTGGAATTCAGGTGAAAGTGCTTTAAGGAAAACATCATAATCAGTCATGTTCATTGCCACTGATAGGTTCAATAAAATGAGGTCTAGGAATTGGATGCCAGATTTCATTATGTTAAGGTGATCAATGTCCAGTTCTGGTAGAATGGTAGGTGTAACAACCTGAATGAAGTGGCTTTAAAAGATAAGGAGAAACATGGGAGGCTGAATATAGACAATTCTTTTGATGAGTTTTGCTGGGAAGAAAAATAGTGAAAGGGGTTAGTAGTCAGAAGGCAAAATAAAAATAAGTGTTTGCTTATTTTTAGGTAAAGTATAGGGCAAGTAAGTGCATGTTTGTATGTTGTTAGGAATAATCCAGAATGGAGATGAAACATTCATGATTGAAAAGAATGAGGAGAAGATTGCTAAATGAAACCTTTCGTTACACCAGGGGGTATAAGATCTAATGCATAAGCAAAGAGTTTCACCTCAGCCAACATCACAAAAAGTTCATCTACAGAAAGAAGAGAAAAGGTTGAATAGGTGGTGGGTGGGTGAATAAATATGGCAGTGGAGTCACTAAAAGGTCTCCTCTGATTGTTTCAGTTTCACAATAAAATAGGAAGCAAGGTTATTACATATGAGTGATGATGGGAGATCAGGTGTTGAAAAGTTGAGCAAAAAGGTCATAAACAGTCTTTTAGGAATGTGAGAGAATGAAAGCACTAGGGGAAAGTAGTGTGATTGCCTGACAACATTAATGGCCCATTTGAGTTTAAGATTGAGGTTTTGCCAAGTAAGTGCCATGAGGAGAGAAACAGGCAAGAGAAATGAGGGTATATGTAAGGGAATGATTTTGATAATGGGCCATGGAATTAACCTGGATAAGATAAGTTAGGATTTAAGGGAGTGAGGAAAAGTGAAAACATGGTGGGATGTTTGAACATGTCTGAAAAACTGTTGGAATTGAGTAACTAGCTGTAAGTCTAGGCCACGGTGCTGCAAGAGGAGAGGCTTTACATTGACATTGTGGAAAGAGTTGAGTTATTGGTAAGGACAAGGTCCAGCATCTGATGTTGGGAGTGGGTGACTGAGGAAAGGCAGAGGCCAAAATCACTGGAAGTAAGAAGGTCATAAAATGGAGAGGCTAGGGTATTAGAAGCATCTGCGACTATGTGGATATTAACATCCTCAGGGATTTCGTTAGGAGTATTGAGGAACATTTTTAGCAAGCTTACGAATTCAACTTTAAGGAATAAGGGAGAGAGACTCAGCGTATCTGTAAAGGACTACAACTTGGAGACATATTGGGTGGGATGATTAGATGGTCTGAGACTCAAAGCTGGAGGAGGGAAGAGGGAGGGAAAATGGATCAATAGTAGAACAAGGGAAATATGTACCATACTTTCATGCCCAGGAATAGAAAAAACAAGAGAGAAGTCAGGCACCACTGTGAAAGCTAGAGGAGAGCAGCCCTCAGGAGAGTATTGAAATTCCTTTATAACAAGACAGGAGAGGAACATTTAGAGAAGAATACTAGGATAGATTTATAGGAAGGGTTATGGAAGGCTATCCATGAGTTAAGGAGGACCTAGTAGACAGCTCTCAGGAGTCAAGAAGGACAGAAATGAGGGCAGATATACAAGTACATGTGGAGGAGAGGGCGTCAGAACCTGGCCTTATTATGGGAAATGATGTAAACATGACTATAAAGAGTCCAAGTAGATTAGTTCTGAAGGTCTCAAAGAATAATGTAGTGATAAGCCTATTAGGAATGAGGGTTATGAAGGGTCATGGATCTTTCTAGAACACTCAGTTCTAGAAGGTCCTCGCTGACTCCTGCCAGTACCTAGGAGGAAGCGGAGAGCCTGGAGAAAAATTAATGAAAATGAAAAGCAAAAAACATAGAAACAAGCCACCATGGTCTAGAAGAGAGTTGATTCAATTCTCATTTCTGTTTAAGGGAAGCAACTGAACTCTTTTCTTTCTGATGAATCCAGGAGCCACATAGCCTGTGAGTCCCTTTTGCCTCTAATTTTTAATTTTTTCAGTTTAGCATATTGTTATGTATGACAATGTTGATATAATCTGTCACATGAGTGTAACGCCACAGTTGAGAGAGTAAGATATCGTGTCCTCAAAGTCCAGCCAATTAGTGACCAACAGTTGATGTACCCTCTCATGTCTCAGCCCCCCTTGCAAGTAAAAATGATATAATAATAATACAGAGCTCAGAGGTTCTTATGAGGACTCCATAAAACCAGTGAAACAAATATCAAGTTAACTTACACAATACTATTTAAGAGTTCTCAGGAATTTTAATAGTTTAACATTGTGAGTTTTCAAGAAGGAGATGCACTACCAAAAAAAAAAAAATTAAATTCACAGACACACATTTGAATTTTACCTCAGCTTCTTAGCCAATTATAGAATATTGGGCAAATTCCTTAACCTTTGAAAAATACACATATACTATCTATTTTATAGAGACAATGAGAGTGAGAAGGCCTTGAACACAGATGTTAGTTCTTTCACATGTGAGTTGGATAATCACTAAATTTGTCATTTAATGATATGTATTATAATATAAAGCATGTGCTTTAATTATTGGATACCATAACACAATTATTAAAAGAATAATCTTCCAACAGCTCACACAGAGCCTTCAGTGGTGCTTACATGGCAATGCTGGAATATAAAGAGTGATTAAACAGGATTGTATTGAATGTTATCACAAAAGCCTTGGTAGCTAAAATCATTCTTATCTAAATTAGATGAACCATAAGTCACACCATTTTCTACATGGATCCTACTACTGAAAAGAAAAATAAAATCTATCTACTGTAAACTCCTTTTTAATATGTCTTGATCCACGTACCTAAATAGTAAATATCACAACAAAAAAACTTACTTTCGTGAGTGTAAATTCATCTTTTATCTG
Organism: Mormoops blainvillei; assembly: GCA_004026545.1. NCBI lineage: Eukaryota > Metazoa > Chordata > Mammalia > Chiroptera > Mormoopidae > Mormoops > Mormoops blainvillei. Next base: position 52,082 of record PVJD01001594.1, on the reverse strand, counting down.
GATTAAATTCATGTAGAATCTGATATGTACTACTGCTTTCTTTCTTCCGGCAAGGAATTATGTCCTAAAATGTCCAGCAACCTGTTTGCCTTACAGCCACTTCTCCATCCCCTCTGTCACTTTGCTCTGTGCAGTGGTTGTGTTCTATATTGCTGAGTGTCTATGACACAGACACTATGGAAACACTTTTTCTTTTATTCAAGAGTCAAATTTTAGGGCTTTGAAGGCTCAAGAGTCCAGGCATGTTGATGAGGAGATGTTTGGCAGGACACTCAACGTTGACCCTCAGTGTGACAGAGTTGAATGAATCTGTCCTTGTTTTGTTGGGTTTTTTTGTTTTGTTTTGTTTTGTTTTGTTTTGTATGGAAGCTTCACCAACACTATATTTGAGGAAAACTGGGACCTCTTTAGTTTTCTTCCACGAAGTAACAGGAAAAATTGCCATGATAAAAATATAATGGCTAAAAAAAATAAAAATAACTTGAAGCTATTCTGAAGAAGTAGTTTTCATCTATCAACAAAATAATCCTGGAAGGATTAGAGGTGAATCCTTTAAGGGCACAGACATTTCTCACTCTTATTATTGTTTTGTAATTTAACTATCCTGCTTGAAACTACACAAAGATGATTTGCAGTATGGGTAATGTATACCTTTAGTGTTCAGTAATCACATTTATTATCAGATAATACATAATGTTATTTGTGCTTTATATTTTAATGTGGTAGAGAAAGTACTGAGTAAAGAAATTCATCAGAAGTGTTGACAAGATTTTTAATTCCTTCTGTTTCCTTTAATATTTTTCTTTAATAGAATATGTAAGCAATGCAACCCATACGTAAAACACATCTCAGTTTATGTTTATTCTGCTTTTTATTGCACATTTCAAAATTAATAATTCAATGATCTAATATTAGCTGTCATCTTAGCTGTGGTAAAATTAATAATTCATCAAAATGATATCAAACAAATGGTGCCTTTTTTGTTCTAGATGAGAAATAGCCTTTTCAGCTCAGAGAAACTACAATTGGTGAATTTATTTCTTTTATTTTAGGTCAAATAATATTTAAACATTTAAGCTATAATTTTTAATGTTTTCATTTTAAATACAGAAATCAGCATATATCACAATAGATGCAAAAAAAGCATCCTTCCTCCTGTTGTACTTAGTTGTTCCTCCTTTTTCTAATTTCTTGGCAGATAAGTGTTGTTCAGAAAAACCACATAAGAGTCATGTTTTGGAAAAGTTGAATATAAATGAAATGATTTCTTCTTTACTTCTGGTCAATGCTCTACTCTGCCTTTTACAGCCTAGAATTTACCATCGTGAATGATGGGTGCCATTGCCAGAGACTCAGAAATGTTTCTGAGAATGATATGTTTTCTTTAAATCTATTTGAATGCATTTTAAGTTAAAATATTGTGATCTTCAGTAGTTATTTTCAGTTAAAAATGTGATCTTAAAACACCTACTTTCAATAGTCCATATATTTTCCCTTTTTTTTTTTTTAAAGGACAGAAGCTTTGTCTCTTTTTAATTTACAGTTATTGTTTCCGGCCTCCCAGGGCTGGGACTGGGAGTGAGGCTGAAGGAGTTTATTGGAATTCCACAGTCTCATTCTCATATTTTTTCTTGGGTGAGTCACTGGGAGACATTTCTGGTGTAGTGCAAAAGCGCTGCAGCTTGTATGAAGACTCGAGCTCTTGCCTGTACTCAGCCTGATTTTGTGGACCATATTTATAAAAGAGGGACTTTTTAAAACAGTAATGTATGTTTGAGGTCCACTATAAAATTTTGTATCATAAATCTTGTAAATCTTACTGAATCATGAGTCCCGCATATCCACGTATAGTAAGGAGTACAATTGTCCTGGGCAAATTTGAAGTTTTACAACATGACTCTTTAGGCTGGGTTCACTCTTCTGACCAATTGCTTCAACTCCAATCTTCCCAACATGGCTGTACATCAGTACCATCTGGGGTACTTGTTAAAATGCGGAGTCCCAGCCTAGTTTTAGAGATTCTGTCTGATGCAGGGAGACTGGAGCTCAGAAATGACATTTTAAAATAGAGACCCCAGATAATTCAAATGCAGGTGGCCCACTCAGGGTGATGATACAAGATCTTTCCAATATTACTCTTAATACTAAGAGTAAACATATTAACAGTGTCCTCTTTATCTCTTGAAAATGTTTAGATTTGAATGATAGATGATATGATTGTCCTTCCCATAGACCACACTTGAGAAACACAATCCTTGCCTCTCAGTGAAGCATTATTCCCACGTTTGAAAGAAGCATTTTGATGCTGTACACTAGAATTGGTTGTTAGGTTAAAAACAAACATCTGTAGCATTTCCTGGTCCTCATTTCCTCCTGATGAAACTTACCAGTATCTAATTGTGTTCCCGCCTATAAAGATGCATTCAAATCCTATTAGTTTGTGTTTGGATTATCCAAATAAGCATATACTTCAAAATTACTAGTATTTGCACTAACATGTAGAGTTTTTTACTGATCCTGTAAACCTGAAGTAATTTTTATGTACTCAAAGTAAATCAGCTATGTGTAAAAGACCCTGATGAATTTGTTAAAAGGAACACAATAAAATAAGATATATTTAAAAAGTAGAAGAACTTACAGTCTTCTATTTCCCCTCCTACTTTTCACAATGTAAGTAAGTGTCTTCATAGCAAAGAGAAGCAGTCCTTAAAGTTTTTCCTCCACATTTAATTGAATTTGTTTCATTGCAATAACTCATTTAGCACAGCCTCTACTTAAGGATTCTGTTCCAACAGAGATAGACTCCCCACTATATTGAAGGTAATGTGTTAAGCTCTATAGATGCCATCTTGTTGATGGATTCCTTTACAGTGCAGAAGCTTTATAGTTTGAGAGAGTCCCATGTTTATTTTTGATTGTGTTGCCCTTGCCTGCAGAGACATATCCCAAAAGATATTGCTAAGACCAATGACAGAGTTTACTGCCTATGTTTTTTTCTAGGAATTTTATGGTTTCAGGTCTTACATATAAGTCTTCAGTTCATTCATTTTTGTATTTGGTGTAAGAGGGTGGTACAGTTTTCATTTTTTGTATGTATCCAGTTCTCTCAATGCCATTTATTGAAAAGACTCTTTACCCTATTGAATATTCTTCCCTTATTTGTCATAGATTAATTGACCATATAAGCAGGATTTATTTCTAGGCTCTGTATTCTGTTCTGTTGAGCTAGGTATCTGTTTTTGTGCCAGTACTATGCTATTTTGATTATTATAGCTTCATAGTATAGATTGAAATCAGAGAGCATGATGCCTCTTTGTTCTTCTTTCTCAATGTCGCTTTGGCTATTTGTTGTCTTTTTTGTTTCCATATAAACTTTATGCCCATTTATTCTAGTTCTGAGGAATTCCATTGATATTTTGATATAGATTGCATTGAACCTGTAGACTGCTTCAGGTAATATAGACATTTTAACAATATCAATGCTTCTAATTCAGGAGCACAGTATATCCTTCCATTTATTTGTATCCTTTTCAATTTCTTTCTTTAATGTCTTACAGTTTTCAGAGTATAGGTCTTTCACCTTCTTGGTTATATTTATTTCTAGGTACTTTATTTTTTGATGCAACTACAATGCGATTGTAGTCTAAATACCTCCTTCTGATATTTTTATGTATATAGAAACACAAAGGAAATCTGTACATTAATTTTGTATCATGTAACTATGCTGGATTTATTTATTCTAATAGTTTTTAACATTTAAAAAATATTTGTTGGTTTTGGGTGTATATCTTAGTGGTTAGACAATCATATATTTTACATAGTGTTCCCCTTGATATTTCCAGGCAATCATCTATTTTACAGTGTTCCCCTTGATATTGCCCCATGATATTTCCACTCCATCTAGCACAATATATATAGTTGTCACAATATTGATATTTCCTATGCTTTCCTTAGTTCCTGAGACCATTTTGTAGCTACCAACTAGTGCTCCTTAGTCCCTTCACATCTTTTTACCAGTGACCCAACCCTTCTTCCCATCTCTGGCAACCACCAGCTCTCTCCCTGTATCTATTAGTCTGTTTAAATTTTGTTAGTTCACTTATTTTGTTCTTTAGGTTCCACATATAAGTGAAATCATATGGTGGAGTCTTTAGGTTTTTCTTTATATAACAACATGTCATTTGCAAATTAGTGACAGATTTACTTCTTTTCCAATTTAGATTACATTTACTTATCTTGTATGACTGCTATGGCTAGGACTCCCAATACTATGTTGAATAAAAGCACTGAGAGGACACATGTTTATCTTGTTCCTAATCTTAGAGAAAAAGTTCAGCTTTTCACCATTGAGTATAATGTTAGTTGTAGGTTTGTCATATATAGTCTTTATTATGTTCATGTATATTCTATTTCCACTTTGTTGAGAGTTCTTAGCATAAATGAATGTTGAATTTTGTGAAACTCTCTTTCTGCATCTATTGAGATTATCATGATTTTTATCCTTGGTTTTGTTGATGTATTATGCTTATTGATTTTCAGATATTAAACCACACTTGCATCTTTAGAATAGATCTCATTTGAGTATGGTGTATAATCCTTTTGATGTATTGTTTAATTCAGTTTGCTAATATTTTGGGAAAATGTTTTCATCTATGGTCATCAGGGATATTTTCCTGTAATTTTTTGGCTGGTTTTGGTTATTAGGTTAATGCTGGCCTACTACAATGAGTTTAGAAGCATTCCTTCCTCTTAAAACTTTTGTAATAGTTTAAGAAAAATAGGTATAAATTCTCCTTTATATGTTTGGTAGAATTTACTTGTGAAGATGTTTGGTCCTGAATGTTTGTTTATATTTTTACTCTTACTGTTTTTTTGGTAGTATTTGTTCAGATTTTCTGTTTCTTCCTCCTTGTTTTGGAAGGTTGAGTGTTTCTAGAAATTTATTCATTTCTTTTAGTTTGTTCAATTCATTTGCACATAATTGTTTGTACTATTCTTTAATGACCATTTTTATTTCTGTGGTGTCAGTTGTAACTTCTCTTTCATCCCTGATTTTATTTATTTAGCCTCAGTTTTTATCTTGATGAGTCTGACTAAAGGTGTGTCAATTTTGTATATCTTTTATCTTTTCAAAAAAAAAAAGCAGCTCTTAGTTTCATCAGTCTGTCCTTTTTCTTTTAGTCTCTATTTTCTTGTTTCTTCTCTGATCTTCATTATTTCTTTAGGTGTAAAGTTAGGTTGTTTATTTGGGATTTTTCTTTTTTTGAGGTAGGTTGTATAGCTATAAACTTCCCTCTTAGAGCTGCTTTTGCTGCATCCCATGTGTTTTGGAAAGTTGTGTTTTGATTTTTATTTGTCTCAAGGTAGTTTTTGATTTTCTGTTTGATTTCTTCTTTAATCTATTGGTTTTTAGTAGCATGTTATTTAGTCTTCCCATGTTTGTGTTTTCTCTAATTTTATTTTTGTATTTGATTTTTAAGTTTACACTGTTGTTATCAGAAAAAAAAATGCTTGATATGCTTTTACTCTTCTTGAACTTATTGAGAGTCATTTTATGGCCTAATATGATCAATAATGACAATGCTTCATGTGTACTTGAAAACTATGTGCTTCCATATTTGGATAAAATGTTCTATATATATCTATTAATTTGACCTGATCTAATGTGATGTTTAAGGCCATTGTTTCCTTATTCACATTCTGCCTGGATGATCTACCCATTTATGTACGAGAAGTATTAATGTTTTTACTATTATTGTATTTCTATCAATTTCTTCTTTTATGCCTATTGCTATTTGCTTTCTATATTTAGATGCTCCTATGCTGGATGCATGGATATTTATGTTTATCTTTTTCTTGGTTTGACCCCTTTATCATTATATAATGCCCTTCTTTGTCTCTTTATGGTCTTTGTTTTATGTCTATTTGGCTGATTTGAGTATTGCTACATCAGCTCCCTTTTCTGTTCTATTTGCCTGGAATATCTTTCTCCATCCATTCACTCTCAACCTATGTTGTCTTTTGATCTGAAATGTGTTTCTTGTAGGTAATACACAGATGGATCTTGCTTTTTATCCATTCAGCCACCCTATGTTTTTTATTAGAACATTTTGTCTATTTACATTCAAAGTAATTATTGATAGGTATGTAATCTCTTGCTGTTTTATTGTCTTTTGGTTGTTTTTAGAGTTCTCTGTTCCTTTCTTCTACAACTGACCTCTTCCTTTGTGGTTTGCTATTTTTCTTTAGTGATTTGTTTAAATTCCTTTCTCTTTTTTTCTTTTGTATGTTTTGTAGCTTTTGGATATTACCATGAGGTTCATATGTATCAATCTGTACCTATAGCAGTCTATTTTAAGCTGATAGGTGTTTACATTCAAACACATTCTAAAAGCACCACATTTTTACTTCCCCTTGATGCTTTATGTTTTTAATGTCATATTTAAATCTTTCCATTTTTCATAACCCTACTTACTGTAGTTATAGTAAATTGTAGTATGTTTGTCTTTTAACCCTCATATTAGCTTTATTACATGATTGATTTATTGCATTAATTATACATGTATTTTACCAGTAAGATTTTATTCCTAATATTTTTTATTTAATTAAATTTTTCTGGTTTTCTTTTCTGCTTAAAGAAGACCCTTAATAATTTTTAAAAGCTGGATTAGTGGTGATGAACTCTTTCAGTTTTTGCTTGTCTGGGAAACTCTTCATCTCTCCTTCAATTCTGAATGAAATCCTTTCTGTATAGAGTATTCCAGGTAGTAAGTTTCTGTGTTTCAGAGCTTTAAATGTATCCTGCCATCACTTCTGGCCTTATAGTCTTATGGCGTTTCCCTTGTAATGTAACTAGTTGTTTTCTTCTTTCTGCTTTCAAGGTTACCTCTTTATCTTAACTTTGGCATTTTAATTACAGTATGTTTTTCAGGTCAGCTTCTTTGAGTTCATCTTGTTTGGAACTCTGTGTGCTTCCTGGACCTAGAAGTTTGTTTCTGTCCTTACTTTAGAAAAGTTTTCAGCCATTATTTCTTCAAATAAACTTTCTGCCCCTTACTCTCTGTTTTCTCCTTCTGGGATCCCTATAATGAAAATGTTGTTGTGCTTGATGTTGTTCTAGAGGTCCCTTAAACTATTCTCGATGTTTTAAAGTTATTTTTATTGCTCAGATTGTATGATTGCCATTATTCTATTCCCCAGGTTTCTAATTTAGTCTTCTGTATTATTGAATCTGCTGTTGATTACTTCTAGGCATTTTTCAGTACAGTTATTGTATTCCCAAATTGGTTCTTTATTTTTTTCTTTGTTTAAGTTTCCTCTGAGTTTCTCTATTCTACTCTCAAGTGTTGTGAGCATAATTATGGTTATTTTTTTAATTCTTTATCAGGCAAATAATTTATCTACATTTCATTAGTTTTTTTCTGAGGTTTTTCTTCTTCCTTCATTTGGAACATATTTCTCTGTCTTCTGATTTTGTCTGATTTCCTGTGTTTGTTCCTATGAATTAAATGAAATAGCTATGTCTCCCAATCTTTAAAAAAGTGGCCTTGTGTATAAACTACCTCTGTGTAGTGTATGTTAGGCTGGTTGGAGTTGGGGTGGGAACATACAACACCTCGTGTACTGACTGGCTGGGCCCAACATGGGCTCAGGGTATATCATGCAGGTGCATGTGCATCAGGGGCTCCCTGGTACTAGACTGGGCTCCAGGTGGATAGCCTGGTGCACACACACTGCAGTGCCCTGTTATTCCAGTTATTTGTGCTGGACTGGGCTTCAGGTGGGATGACCCAATACATATGTAGTAGTACTCTGGGGCTGGCATGGGTTTAGGGTGCTGTGGACAGGAATATGTTGTAATGACCTTGCAGGTCAACCAGAGCATCTGGTTAGAGGCCTCACCTATGCAATCTAGTGGGTGGGGAACCTAAACTAACACTGTCACCAACACCTCTGATTCCAGAGTGCTCCAATAGATCCTGAACAGCTCTCTGTTTCCCAACATTCTCTAAGCATTCTCTCTCTCTTTCTCTCCACCCTTCTCTATTTGTTGTACAGAAGTTGCTCAATCAGCCCTCAGTTTTCTCTCAGGAGGAATTGCTCTATATGTAGGTGTTTATTCTGAGGAGTGGGAGAGTTCAGAATCCTGCAATGTTGCCATTTGGGTCCACCTCTCTGATTTATACCCCAGCTTAGATTTTTAAACTAAGATCTTTCAGATTTGTCTGTAAGTGTTTTTCTGTGATAACCCATTTCTAACCAAAATATTCATTTCATAAAAGTATTCTAACAAAGATAGTATGACTCATTCATCTCTGTTCTCTTGGAGTTTTTTTATTCATTTGACACAGACTAAAATGTAGGTCTATTCATATTCAGTAATTCATTTTATTTAGGACCCCCAAAGTCTTCCCTGATGTGACCACACTTCGTATCTCTGGGTCTCATGAACATATTTTGCAATATAACAATTCCTATTTAATTTTGTAATGCTTTGTAAACACTCTTCAATGTCTAGTGTACTCTGTCATCCCATATTAGATGAGGCAAGAATCTAGAGAGCAGAGACTGTATATTTTGTGAATTTTTCTCATACATATCCTTATGCATATAGACATCAATAGAGGTTGGGATAACCCTCTATTATCTGAAACTGATTTGAAAGATTAAGGAGTCTCAAGAATCTGATGTCAGGAATTATGAAAAATAATAAATTTGTTCACTAATTGCAGACTTTTGTATTACAGCATGTCAATGCTGTTTTTAATGTTTGTGTTCCCCAAAAACTCCTATGTTGAAATCCTAATAACCAATGTAATGATATTAGTAAATAGAGCTTTGGGAGATGATTAAGGTCCACATAAAAGATAAAACAGAGAGCTCCCTTGCCCACTTCCACCACATGAAGATACAACGAGATGTCTGCATCCTTGAAAAGGGTACTCACCCAACCATGCTGGCATTCTGATGTTAGACCTCTAGCCTCCAGAACTGTGAGAAATGATTCTGTTCTCTATAAGCTACCAAGTCCATGATGTTTTGTTACAGCAGCCTGAATAGGATAAGACTGTCAAAGATCTTGGAGCACACAGGAGCTATAAAGATGAATAAGATACAAGTAAACCAAGCAATTATAGTTCATTCTCAGAAACCACATTTGCAGTAACATTTGGTTGAAAATTAAACAAAATTGTGCATCAGCATCAAACATTCTCTCATTTGTTTCCTTCTCTTCTGAGGCAGATAAATAATAGCTAAAATGAGGAAAGAACTTTAATAACTAATAATATAATATCACTGAAAAACATTTGTCTTATGGAGACAGGAAAATTGCACATGTCTATTACATAGTTTAGGTCCTCAAGACTATTATTCAGAATTATTTTATCTTGTATACCCTAAGGGTATGTAATATCCCATAATATTTTAAACTGCCAAGTCAAATTTGTTGAGGAAATTCAAAATTACAAACTTTTTGATCAGATTTTTTCTCCCCCTGTCAACCACATACATTTATTGAGCTTCGCTTTTTTTAGTATCAAAATCCACTGATTCACAAGATAAATATTGACCTGACCTTTCCTTTACCTCAGTTTATATCTAATTCTTAAATCAATAAATCTAGAAACTGATCTGACAGCCATCAATATTAATTTAAAAGTTTTTAAATAGTAGCTTTGCTGTAAGGTAATAATAATTGAGTATTTTATAGATTCTGCCTCAAAAAAAATAAAAAGGCCATGTAACTTACCAATTTGCTGGATAAAACTGTTTCTGTGTCATTTGGTTTCAAATACAAGGATCCCACTCATGCCAAAGAACATCTATAATGCCTTTATGTCTTCTAATCACTGATCCAAAATATTTAAAATACTTTATCCTGCTTGCTGGTGGCAATTAAACACCAATGTCTTGCTTTGATTCTAATTATAATTTATATATTATATATACATATATATTTTGTCATCCAAATTACTGATGCTTGCTGTTGGGCTCAGTTCCCTCTGGAGTGAATTCTACCTGGAGGTATAATAAATACAGTAAACAGCCATACTGCACTTTGGAAGTCAAAGGCAGTAATAGATTTGTTACCTCATTAATCAGCTTGTTTTTATCTTTTCAAAGTCTAGGAGGTATAAAACCACAGGTCAAGATTTGCATATATTTACTATAGATAAAAGACGTAAGCTTGGGGCCTAGTCATAACCAAAGCAATGTGTTCTACAATTTATTACTTTTTTAAGGCCACAGCCCTCATCTTTTACTCATATTAGTTCCATGCTTTGGGGGATGGATGACATACTCATACTTCAGAATTCCATAATGAAATCTCTGAAAACACATTTAAAAAAACTTTAATTTTCCATGTACGTAACAAATAAGAAAATTTTGTTTTGGAAATAACCTACATCCAGTTATGTTCTAAAGAAATAAGTTGTGATATTAAAGTGTATTTAATCAGACAACCATTTAGAGATTAAATCAAAATGTCATAGGAATAGATAATGAAGTCAAAACAAAAGCATGTTACACAGTTATTTCATCAGTTAATACCATCCTACTGTAGAACATTTCAAAGTATAATCTGGGACAGGAGTTATTAATAATGTTATTAAAAGTTCAATCCAATTTTTAGTAAATGACCATTTTACTAGAGAGCAGTGCCAAATGACTCAACTGTGCAAGGGAGATACAAGTGCTCCAAGGAGCAGCCCAAGTGCCCATCAGTAGATGAATGCATAAAAAAAAAAAAAAAGGTGTGGTGCATTTACACAATGGAATACTTCTTGACTGTAAAAAAGAAGGAAATCTTACTCTTTGTGACAGTATGGATGGACCTGGAGAACATTATGCTAAGTGAAATAAGCCAGTCAGAGAAAGACAGATACCATGTGACTTCATGCATATTTGAAATCTAATGGACAAAATAAACTAACAAAATAGAAAGAGATTCATAGATAGAAACTGGCAGCTGTCAGAGGGGAGGTGGGTTGTGGGGTTGGGTGAAGAAGGTGAAAGGATGAAGAGAAAAAAACCTCATAAACCCAGAAAACAGTATGGTGATTACCAGAGGGAAAGGGGGGCAGGGTGAGGTAGGAGAGGGTATGGGTGAATAAATGGTGATGGAAGGAGACTTCACCTGGGGTAGTGAACACACAATGCAATATACACATGATGAATTATAGAATTATACACCTGAAACCCACATAAAAATACTTCAGGAAATACTGATACTTCACTTGAAATACTATCAGAAAACCTTGTGAGTGCAAAGTTAATAATCCTTCCAATATACTTTAAAGTTTTTGAGGGCTGTCATATATGTTTTATATTCACATCTCTACATGTATGTATGTGAAACATCCTTTGCATATATGTGGCTCCCAAATTTGTATGCTTACTATAAACTTATGCAAGTGATTTTTATTCTATCTTTATTAACCATATTTGGTACTATTTAGTCAAATACTAAACCTAGATTTAGAAGATACTTAGCAAATATGGAGTTAACAATAAGTTTTGATCATGATATGACATGTTTTGCCACATAATATGATTAAAGCCAAGGTCATGAAGAAAGGCCACATTAGAATGATAAGGTTAGTATTTTTATTCATTATCTTTTAATCCCACTGTTTTTACAAATTGCTATTTCTTTTTATTCTGTACTATTTCTTACAACCTATTTCAAATCCATGATGATGTGTTTAAACTGAATTTATCATTATAATATATAATACTTAATTGAAAAGACAGTTTAGACAAGGTAGTCCAAAATTATCAAAATGTAATTTAATAATAATTTTATAACTGATAAGTTTTCATAAGATTATTTTATAATGTTTTCTTTACTTTTTCTATTAGTAACTCATGTCCAAAAGGATTTTTTAAAAGTTCAAGAAAGCTCTTCATCTAATTATTGATCTCTCTTATATATCTAAGAAACTGGAAATTTTTGGCACAGAGATATTTCCAGAGCACTGGCACTTGAAATTCAACAAAATGAATTCTCTTCTTACCTAGAATTCTTAATTTTTTTGGTATACTTAGTTTTGGTTATCAGAGAGTGCTGCTTACAGTATCCCTCATTTGTGTAAGTGAAAAATAACTATGTTTTTATTACTTAAAATATTACAAAAAGGGACAATATGCTAAAAATATGCAGTGAACAAATATCATCTGTACAGACTGGAAGAGAACCTTCATAAATTAACCTTATTAGTGCATTACTGTAAGCGAATGCCAAAAAAGCTCCTAATTTGCATTAAGATAGATTTTTCAGGTTGGCTGCATGATTTAATTAAAGAAAAGATTAAGAATCATTAAACAAGCTGCTCTACCTTGCAATAACAGAATTCATATCTGATTCAGGTTAACAAAAACACAGATGGTGATTCAGTAACTGTTGAGTTGCTGTAACAGAATGAAAATGATCCCATTAGTTCTCTGGAAATGTGAGGGAATTTGGAAATTAGTATGCAGATACATTGTATGGTGCTAGACAGCTTGGTCTGCTCGGATCATCGCTGATTATACTTTGTTTGGGTTGGCAACACTGAACTTAATAAATGAAAAAATGTTCCAGTATACCACAGTTGGAAACTGTTCAAGGTTGAAATAGGTGTGCAGGCTTTCAAAAGGAGAGAGTTAAGTAAACAAATGTCAATCAATTTAGAACTGGCAACTTTTTTTTCCTTTAAAGAATATGTCTGTTCTTGAGAAGCAAGTGTCATAAAAATGGAAACCGTTTACTGGATACATATGTCCTGGTGGTATTTATTATTACAAAAGTATTTTAAATGCATGGTATCAGTTTGAGGGAGATAGGCAAGTGTTTTAATAGCTTGTTTTTTTCCTGGCAGAAATAGAGAAATTCAGTCTCTATGAGGACGATTATATTTTTCACACACACAAAAAAAATCAATATAATTCTGATGGAAATGTTATGACAGGATAAAAAAAAAAGTGTAAGTATAATGGCTATTGAAAGTTTAAAGGTGTCAATAAGAACCACAAAGTAATCCTCAAGGAGCCTTCTGGGAAAGAACAACTTACACGAGCAGCAGAGTCAATCAAGGCAGCTGACAGAAATAGCCATCGTGTACAAGAGCTCAACTACACATGCAGCCTCCATTTTTAACACCTGGCTCATGCCATTGGTCTGAGTCCTCAGCGTCTGACCCTTTGGAATGAATTTCAGTGACTGTGCAAAAGGCCCATCTGGACAGAGGTCCTCAAAGGCAAGCAGTAATGACCCTGTTCAGTTGTTACAATAAAGCAGATACAACATACAGTTTAAAGTGTATTTTGCTCCTGTAATTTCCTAGCAACTAACATTAAGGCCCCAATATTGTTCATATGGAGTCCTCAGGAGGTTAGAATATAAATGGAGGAGAGACATTCTAGATTATAATGTTGCCTGTTTATCACACGTTAGTCTTTCCAGAATATTGTACTGCACCAAGGATCTTATCCTTCATATGCAAACCACCTTACAACAGTAAAATATTGACACTCATATAGTCTTGGCTAACCTATAATTTCAATGTGATAATACTAATCTCATGGAAAACATAACTCTCTTTTAAGAATTAGCACAAAAAAGGCTTTAAGTAGGTTGGCTTTTCTGTGGCCATTACTAATTATTTTATTAAACTTTTATGAAGAGATTTATATCACCTTTTCCTAAAACTTACTAAAAATTGAAATCTACCTTGCATAATAGCTTCAACACCTGGCAGCGTTTAAAAGTATACATTATTTGAACATAAATGTCTTAGTTACAAATGACAGCCCCATAGTTCCTCCATTACAAGCCCTTTTTATGGCTTTCAAACTACATAGATCTCTAAGGAAATTATACTATTGAGAAGAAATGCTACTAAATACTTTCTACACAGTACAGGATACAAACTTAGTATCTATGATTATAAAGGCTTTATTATACTTCCATCCATCTTAACCACAAATTTATGTGCTCTGTCTTCTTAAAAAAAAAAACAAAAAAAAACACACATTAGTTTACCCAGGCACTGTGTCATTCAGAAGGACACTGGGTGTTTGAACTGCATATGCAACATAGACTATTTTAAGTTGAGGTACTAAAGAATGAAACTACAAGAAACTAAATCAAGTTGTTATATGCCACTACAGTATTGTCCCTTTTACAGAACTAATGGATCCACCTTCACACTAAATGTTCAGTGATCTTTTAAGCCTAATTTAATTGTGATTATCTGAAGATCAGCAGTCAATCCCATACCTCAATATTCAATGATTTTAACTAGGCTTTTTTCTTTCTTGTATGCTGCCAGTTTTATTCATTATTTCAGTCTGAATATTCTCTAGAAATATTGAACCAATGAATTCAAAATTTTGGAAAGAGTTATGATACATGGTAATTTTTTAATGCTATTTAAAAACACTTAGCCCATTTTCTTTAAAACAAGAGCTAATGCTATGGCAAATTGGCAGTTACTTTTTTTTTTAATTGTACTGAACATGTTTATATGTATTGCAGGGTCAGCTTTTCAGTGACTTGAAGAAAAGTTGATCCACAAAAATAAAATAAACAAATATAAATATATACATTTATTTATTTATTTCATACATTTATGAAAGAATTGAATAGTAGCCCTCTTTATTTATAAAAAGCATCACATTACTTTTAAGCCTTTATTCCTTTTTACCATTTTTTTTCCTTTTTATTCTATTTTTTGTATATTTTATTGATTATGCTATTATGGTTGTCTCATTTTTTCTCCCCTTTATCCCCCTGCCCTGCACCCCATCCCATCATCACTCCATCCCATCATCCCCCCATCCCCCATCAACATTCTTCCTCCACCACTTTCCCCAGCGCCATGCCTCCCCACCTCCCACTCTCAATCCTTTCCCCGTTTGACTTTCTTGATGGGTCTTTTATGCAAGTTCACTGATGACACTTCCCCTCCTTATCCCCTCTTATCCCCTGTTATCCCCCATCATCCTCCCCTTGGTTACTGTCAGTTTATTTTTTATTTCAATGTTGCTGGTTATATTTTCCTTGCTTATTTATTTTGTTGATTAGGTTCTACTTACAGGTGAGATCATATGGTATCTGTCTTTCACCACCTGGCTTATTTCACTTAACATAATGCTCTCCAGTTCCATCCCTGCTTTCGCAAAGGGTAAGAGTTCTTTCTTTCTTTCTGCTGTGTAATATTCCATTGTGTAAATGTGCCATGGTCTTTTGATCCACTCATTTACTGTTGGGCACTGAGGTTGCTTCCACTTCTTGTCTATTGTAAATTGTGCTGCTATGAACACTGGGGTGCATAAGCTCTTTTGAATTGGTGTTTCAAGATTCTTAGGGTATAATCCCAGCAGTGGAATTTCTGAGTCAAAAGGCAGCTCTATTTTTAATTTTTTGTGGAAATTCCAAACAGTTTTCCACAGTGGCTGAACCAGTCTGCATTCCCACCAACAGTATACTAGGGTTCCCATACTTGCCAGCACTTGTTTGTTGATTTGTTCATGATGGCCATTCTGGCTGGTGTGAACTCATATCTCACTGTGGTATTAATTTACATGTCTCTGATGGCTAGTGATGCTGAGCATACTTTCATATGTCTCTGGGCCCTGTGTATGTGCTCCTTGGAGAAGTGTCTGTTCAGGTACATTGCCCATTTTTTAATTGGGTTTTTACCTTTCTAGTGTGGAGTTTTGTGAGTTCTTTATATATTTTGGACATCAAACCCTTGTCCGAGGTATCACTGAAAATATATTTTCCCATACGGTTGGCTCCCTTTTCATTTTTCTTATGTTATCTTTAGCCTTGCAGAAACTTCTTATTTTGATGAAGTCTCATTTGTTTATTCTTTCCTTTATGTCCCTTGCTCAAGGATACATATTAGTGAAAATATTGCTGTGTGGAATATCTGAGATTTTCCTATGTTCCCCCTTAGGACTTTTATGGTGTCACGACTTACATTTAATTCTTTTATCCCTCTTGAGTTTATTTTTTTGTGTGGTATAAGTTGGTGGTCTAGTTTCATTTTTTGACATTTAGCTGTCCAG
Source organism: Mormoops blainvillei (assembly GCA_004026545.1). Lineage (NCBI taxonomy): Eukaryota > Metazoa > Chordata > Mammalia > Chiroptera > Mormoopidae > Mormoops > Mormoops blainvillei. The sequence goes on along the minus strand of PVJD01001594.1, from coordinate 36,023 downwards.
ACCTCCCAACACTATTTGTTGAAGAGGCTATTTTTATTCCATTTTATGCTTCTGCTCCCTTCGTCAAATATTAATTGACCATAGAGACATGGGTTTATTTCTGGGCTCTCTATTCTATATCATTGATCTGTGTGTCTATTCTTATGCCAGTATCAGACTCTTGATTAAAGTAGCCTTATAATGTAGTCCGATGTCAGGTATTGTGATCCATCCTACTTTGCCCTTCTTTCTAAAAATTGTTGCAGCTATTTGGGGTCATTTATGATGGCATATAAATTTTTGAAATGTTTTTTCTACATATGTGAAAGATGTCATTGGTATTTTAATAGGGATTGCAGTGAATCTATTTGACAGTAGAGTATTAAAATCCCCTACTATAAATGCGTTGCTGTCTATATCTTTCTTGAAGTCCTCCAGGATTTTCTTTATATATTTGGGTGCTCCTAAGTTGGGTGCATATAAGTTTACAATGTTTATATCTTCTTGGTGGATTCATCCTTTGAGTATTATGAAGTGGCCTTCTGTGTCTCTTTTTATGGCCTTTGTTTTGAAGTCTATTTTGTCTGATGTAAGTTTTGCTACACCAGCTTTTTTTCCTGTCCATTAGCTTGGAACATTTTTTTCCAAACCTTTACTTTCAGCATGTGTAGATTTTTTGTTCTGAGGTATGTCTCTTGTAGGAAGCATATGCGTGGATCCTGTTTTCTTATCTGTTCAGCTATGCTATGTCTTTTAATTGGAGCACTTATTCCATTTACATTTAAAGTTATTATTATAGGTACTTACTCATTTTTTCCCTTTGTACTTGTTTTCCTCTATCTCTCTCTCACTCTTTTTATTCATCTTCTTAAAGTAGTCCCTTTAGCACATTTTGCAGTGATGGTTTGGTAGAGGTATATTCTTTTAGCCTTCTTTTGTCTGGGAAACTCCTTATTTCAGCTTCCATTTTAATTGAGAGCCTTGCTGGGTACAGTAGTCTTGGTTGCAGACCTCTATTTTTCAGTACGCACAATATTTTTTACCATTCCCTTCTGGCTTGCAGTGTTTCAGTAGAGAAGTCAGCTGCTAGCCTTATCGGGGCTCCCTTGTATGTTACTTCCTGTTTCTCCCTTGCTACCTTTAAGATTCTCTCTTTGTCTTTGATGTCTGCCATTTTAATTATGATGTGTCTTTGAGTGGGTCTCTTTAGGTTCCCCTTGATTGGGACTATCTGTGCTTCCTGGACTTGTATGATTTTTTCTCGCCTCAAATTAGGGAAGTTTTCCATCATTACTCTTCAGACAGGTTTTCTATTTCTCGCTCCTCTTCTTCTCCTTTTGGTAACTCTATTATACAAATATTATTACATTTCATATTGTCATGTATTTCCTTTAATCCCTCTTTGTTCTTTTTGAGCCTTTTTTCATTTTCTTGCTCTTTCTGGGAGTTTTTTTTCTACCATATCACCCAGCTTGCCGATTTGACTCTCTGCTTCATGTAGTCTGCTTTTGATTCCTTTTACTGTGTTCTTCAGTTCAGAAATTGTATTCTGCATTTCTTCTTGGTTCTTTTTGGTAGTTCCTATGTCCTTTTTCATGCTGATATAGTTTGCGGTAAGTTTCTCATAGTTTCCCTGTAGCTGTTTTGTAATTCTTACTGAGCTCATTGAGTTCATTGAGCTTCCTTATAATCATTGTTTTAAACTCAATATCTGATAGTTTACTTGCCTCTATTTCATTTAGTAGTCTTTCTGGGGATTTCTCCTTTCCTTTTGATTGGGTGTTGTTTCTTTGTCTTCCCATTATTTGGCTGCCTGAGCAAAACCACAAAGCCCAGGAAACAAACCCACAACTGCAAAAATAGCTCCCCGCTGCAAATCCACTATCAACAGCAAATGAACCAGTATTAATAAGGCTGTAAAGAGACTAAGACTATTATAAGAAAGGAGAGAAATAAACTATAGTATAAAATCCAGTGACTTAATATGCACCAACTTGATGGATAAGAAATGAATATTAGAAAGCTATGTAGTAAAGAAAATATCACAATTCATGGAGAAGACCATGGTGGATTTCATCTCGGTAGCCTCTGGCATTTACTGCTATTTTTTTTTTCTGGATCCATCTCTGGTGATGTCAGATGTTGACTCTGTCTGACCTTAGGCAGCTAGTTCTAGACTTCCAGGGATCTACTGTCTGTGGCTGTCTCCTTCAGTTGTTAATCTAGTCACTCTGGGCTCAGCAATCAGGATTAAGCATCCTAGGGAGGGACAGAATCCCTCCTGGGGTTGAGGCTAATGTTTCCCCTCAGGCTCCTGCTGCCCAGAGGGGAGTGGTCTGTGTGAGCTCCAAGGCTGCTGCCTTTGGGGGATGATTCAGCACCAAGTTCCTGGAGACTACTCTCTCAGTTCTCTCCCCCAAGTCTCCATCCCCAGTCTCTCCTCCAGTGAGTCCACTGTGCCCCTCCTTTGCAGTGATCTACTGTCTGTGGCTGCCACTCTGCATTCAGCAGTCAGTCTTAAACATCAGAGGGCCAGGGCTCAGTTCCTACTAGGGGTGGGGTATTGTTTTCTCTCAGGCTGCTGCCACTCAGAGGTGTGGTCTGCCTGAGCAAGATGGCTGCTGCCGCATTGGGGATGACTCAGCACCAGGATCCCAGTGGCTACTTTCTCAGTTAAAAGAGGCTTTCTCATAAAGCCTCTGTCCCCAGTCTCTCCTCAGGCATCTCTAGCCTACTCTGCCCCCAACTTTGCTGGAGCCCAGGGTAAGTGGCTGCAAATGAAAATTTATGCATTGGCCCTTCAAAAGGCTCTTTTGGTCTCTAGCCTCCCATCTCTGGCAGAGAGCAACCCTGCCACTTTTCACCTCTGGCTGTTATCTGTGTACTTTTTGGACTCTGGTGCTCTAGGCTGGATATAGGGGATCGCCACTTATGGTTTAGACCCTACACTTCTCAGGGGGATTCAACTGGCTGCTTAAATATCCCTCTGGTGCTGCCACCTGAGGGTGCCCAACCAGGCTTCTCACATCTCCGCAGCACTCCTTACTAGTCAGGTTGTGCGGAACTGATTCCTCTGTCTGTCAGAGGTTATAAGGCTTCTCTCTTGCTATTGCTCAGTTGTTTGTTCCATGTGATTTCTCCACAATTTAGTTGTGATTCCAGATTGGTCCTGGGAGGATGTCAGTGTGACTTCCATTCACAACTCCACCATCTTGATTCCTCCTCTCCTTTTTTATTCTTGTTTCACTTCTTTATTAAGGTAAATTTCTGGTGGCTGTATCTTATTTACAGAGTGAAGCACCACATTATTAGTTACATTTTCCTATATACATAAAGTTGGGTATATGTAGAAAAAATCAAATTTCACAATGTTATATCATGTTTAAAAGGTCAGTAAATTTAAAATGTAATTCTAATATATATCAGTTATGTGAAAAAGAATGTGGACTTGATATTGCCTTTTGTTGATTTGCATTGACTTATCATTCCTTGTCAATATTTTAAAATTGTGTACTGTATTCTACATGATATATTATAAAATTTACATGACTTATCAGTACTACCCTATAATTTATTTTATTTCACAGATTAGTAAATTTCTTATATTCCAATTTCATAAAGTTTTTCTAGCTAAATGGAATTTTAACAAGTTGTTTCTAATGCCAAATGCAGTTATTGTTCTTTAAATAAATGTTAACCCTAACTAATGGAAACATTACAACTGTTACCATATTTCTGATTCAAAATAACCGTTTAGTGGTAAGTTCTACAGGTATAGGGGAGCATTTCTGCATTCAACCTGATTTTCCTGTGCCAAATTGTTGCTTTACAAAATGTTTGTAAGCTGCTTCTCACGTGTGGTCCATTTCCAACAATGTAGAGAAGCACTGATCTCCATCACCACTGTGCCCAGGATAGAGAATTAAGCCTCTGCCACAAGCAACAAAATCTATGCAAAAGAAGAATTGAAGTCTCCGTTGGAGAGAGCCTTTGTTTATTTATTTACAACCAATAAATTAGATATATTTATCTATCATTCAATTATTTGTACAAATTGTCTTCATAAATCTCTGGGGAAGAGTAATTACTCCAAATTCATGGAGGAAATCCAAGTCTCTGTTCAGAGAAAAAAAGGCCCTGAGCTGCTAATTATTCAGGAATCAAATTATTTTGCCTACCTGCCTCAGAAGAAATTCTGTCCTAGCCCTTGCCCACAGAAGATCCGCTACTTTCCATGCTCTGATTAAGGCTGACTTGTTCTCAAAAAGAAGGAATTCCACTTACCACAGTGGCAAAATTTAAAAATAAATCAGTGGATTAGGGAGAGAGAGTGTTCAAAGTACAAATTATGGTATCTATATTGGATGAATGGAAACAAGGGAAGGGGAGGAGCTTAACAGAGAAGAATAAGGAAGAAGAGAAAAAAGATGAGGAGGAGGAAGAAAGAAGGGGATGGGGGAAAAGAAGGATGAGGAGCAGAATGAGGGAAAGAAAATGGGAAAGAAAGGGAAAGAAGAGGAGGGGGGGAAGGAGGAGGAGAAAGACAAGAAAAATCAAAGTGAAAACAAAAAAAAGGGATTAATTAAACTGAAAAGGGGAAGGGGAAAATAGGCTTTGAGATGATAAGGAAAAACTGATGATTCATATGCTAAAACTAGGTTGTGAGTGCAAAGTTTTGTTTTGTTTTGTTTTCCATTTCTACTCAGTCAATATCCTGCCCCCTTTGCCTACTTTCTCATGAAAATAAATGGATTCAACTATGGATATTCCATCCTTAACAGGTTTCTCGTTTACTCTCCCAGCCCACATGACAACATAGTCATTAGTTCAGTGCTATTGTCCAATAGACAAGGGACAATGAAAAAAAATGGCAGTAAACCTTATAAACAGACTACTTTGGAGGTATGCCAAGGTGGTCCCTGTGAAATCGGTGAATGTCTAAACTATCAACAAAGTTCACACATCTCTTGTTACTTTTGTTTTTTAGGGCATCTTTTCCTTCATAACTATAATTCACTCAGGAGTCAAAATAGAATATTAATATGTAAGCAGAAGGCAACTCTTGTATATGTGAATTGTTCCTTTCTTTATGCATATGTTTCAGGTTCCTTCTCTGTGTGTTATCCTATAGGGCCAACCCCATCTTCAATAATTCTGCCCCCTGGTACATTACATGTCTTTTTGCATAGCTGCTGATCAATAATTCCTGACTGCCACAACTTTCTTAAAAACAGAGAACTCACTGAATCCATAAATGCAATTCCTCAATGAAAATAAGATTGGTTGCAATTTCAGAGCCTAATGCCAATCTGAGAGCCTAATTCTGTGCTGATTGCTTTGTCATACATACTGGTTAAGTTGTATAAATGTGGCAACAAACTGAAAAAAATAAATGAATGAGTTAAAGATTAAAGACAGTGTGGAGTTACTAAAATTCAGCAAAATAATATCTACCTTTAAATGCTATTATGATAATTAAATTAAACAAAAATATTAAGCACTCAATACATATTAACTATCATTGCAGTTTTTATTATTTATGAAGTGTGTAGACAGATACATGATATGAAAAATTTTACATAATTAGTGTGTTAAAATTAAAATTTTAGACATGAAAAACTTTCCTTCTTCCTTTTTTTCTCCAAAGACAGCCATCTTTCTCTATAATCCCCCAAGAGTACATCTGAATGACAATTCAACAATTTTCAAAATATCTTAAAGTAGGAAAATGGTTATATTCTCTATAGCTTCCTTTACACAGGAGAGAATAAATGTGAATTGAACTGGTATACAATTGTTTGGAAATATAAGATATGTGAATCAGTCATATTCCTAGAATGGAACAGGAGATAGGACTCATTTTCAATAAACACTGAGTAATTTCATTCAAACTATTAGTTTCATTATTTGGTTCTCCTTACTATGTATCATGGCAATAAATACTTTGGAAATTTTTTTAAAATGGATAAATTGAATAAAGACTTCCTACAGGTATTGTTTGAATTGGGGAATTACTGTTTTAAGTTCATAAGAAATTTTTATAAATCTAAGATACATCTTAAAAATTATCAACTTCAGTGACAGCTCTAGCTGGTAAAGAACATATATATATATGTTTTCATATATATATGTTTTCAGAGCCTGTTGGCAATCTGATCATTGTACTTTCAGGTGGGAAGTCTCCAACCAGTGCACAACACTTTGAGGTTAGGTTAATGTCTACATGGAAATGACATAGACATTAATAGGGTTTAAAAAAATAGCAAAACATTGAAAGAGGTAAATTAAGCTGTACAGTGCCTCTCATATGCTTTAATATCACTCAGTCCGTGGTAGGTACTCAGTAAATAGTAATTGATTTGATTAAAATACTACACATGCTTTGAAATTTGTAAAAGGGCCTAATATTAAGAAAATATAAATCCTCTAATTAATAATAAAACTAGGTTAATAAAATCTAAGTAAAATAAAGTCAGATTTATTTTCCTACAGGCTTGTTCTGGGAATTATATAGAGACTCAGAATTTTAAATCTTACATAAATCTAAATATCATCTAGCACAATTCCATTATTTTATAGATGATTACATAGACATATTTTAGTGAGGTTTTAAAAATCATGGGGATGTAGTGTATTAGTACATTTGTCATATGGACCTACATCCATACTTAAAATAAGTCACTTTACTTATATGGTCAGATCAGAAGGTCAAAATAAGAGTTTGATTTAGTCACTTAGGTTTACCAATATCAAGCACCAAATTAAATGTGAGGGAGGCCACTAAAGAAAAATCTTTAGAGTGGATATTTAGGTCCAAATTACTTGATTCTTGGGGACTCATCCCCTCTTTGGAAATCAAAACATAGTCAAGAGTTCAAAATTCAGAGAGTATTTATATGCTGAGTTTTTTAAAAAGCTACTGAAGTGCTGTTACACTTCTCTAAGGAGCTGGATTAGGTGTGCTACCTCAAACCTAGTAAATGTTTATTCAAATGGAGAACCTTTTTTGCAAGACTCAGAATACTGGTGCTTGTGTCTTATTAGCAGCTGCAGCAATAAAACGGTGACTGAGTAGGGGTTGGGCCTGCACTCCCAATGTGAGTATCCCCATGACCAGATGTGGGTCACCCATAGCCCTTCAGATTCCTGCTAAAGAAGACATGGCAGGACAATGGACTCCAACACAGAAAGTTCAGGAGGAATGAGCATTGGATGGCCAGGAATTAAGGAGTAGCATTAGTCATAGGAATAAAGAGGCAACATCCATGCCAATTTGGGCAGAAGGACCCTGCAGGCAGAAAGAGCTCATGTGCCCAGGAAATGGAAAGTCATTTTAAATTTCTGCCTATAAGAGGGTGTCAGTGTTTACAGAGAATGGCACCTGCCACATGGGGTCATACTCTTTCCGCACATTCTCTTGGGCCCTCAGGCCTGGCCTATAAGGGGAAGAAATAACTGAATGATGGAGGAGAAAAAGAAATGGACCGCAGGGAAAACCAGAGAAGTCCATACTGCCCTGCCTTCTACTATACCAAGTAGGCCCTGGTCTGGGGGGAAAGAAGATTTACTGCCAGATCAGTTAGGAATTAGGATTATTACAAAGAATAAATGTGTTTTTTTTTTTGAATTGAGACTTAGTTTTTGACTTAAAGCAACCAGAGGGCTTTTATTATCAATGAATGTCCACAGGAGAAATGGACCTGCTTAGGCTTCATCTTGTGTCTGGGAATAGTGGCGGCCAAAAGTAAAGTTGTAATTTGCTTATGTTTCAGAAATCCTGCATGAACATATAGAACTATTCACTAATGCAGATACACGTGTACAGAAAAATACATTATCTCACTTATTTCTTTTTAAATATTTTATTTATTTTTAGACAGAGAGGAAGGGAGGGAGAAAGAGAGGGAAAGAAACATCAATGTGCGGTTGCCTCTCGCACACCGCCACTGGGAAACTGGTCTGCAACCCAGGCATGTACCCTGACTGGGGAATTGAACTAGCAACCGTTTGGTTCGCAGGCCAATGCTCAATCCACTGAGCTACAGCAGCCGGGTATATCACACTTATTGATATGATAGTATTAACAAGCCACAAAATATTTCCAAAATAATTAAATTTTGCTATGAGACACCTTTTTTTGGTTCTTCTATCTCTATAGCCTGTAGAAATTGATACACATACAGATTTATTTTAATTTTTATATTGAACTGTAAAGCTCTTTTTAATTAAACTTTAGGTCATGGGGGGGTCAAAATGGCAGCATAGGTATATGCTATACTTGCATTCTCTCACAATCACATCAAAACTACAACTAAACCACAGAACAACCACCATCCAGAACCACCTGAAATCTAACTATACAGAAGTCCTACAACTAAGGATATAACACACCCAAATTTTTGGGAGGGACAGAGCTGAGAAATAGGCTGGTCCCACACCCACATATGGCAGATAAAAATCAGGAAGAACATCTCAGCTATGGAAGTTCTCCTGTGGATCAGAGGTCTCAACCCCACATGAGGCCCCCCCAGCACAGGTTTTGGTGTCAGGAAGAAAAGTCCTCATAACTTCTGGCTGTGAAAACAACTGAGGGTTGTGACTCCTGGAATCCCAGGCAGTTCCCCATAAACGCCCATGCACAGACTGATTCTGACTTCCTCTGAGCTCCAGTGCTGGGGCAGCAGATCAAATGGCACCAGGGACATATGGGGAGGAACTAAATTGTGTGGTGTCAGGGCAAGAGCTGAAGAGGTAGCTTTCCCTGAGACAAAAGTGCTGGTAGAGGCTGCTGTTTCTTTTCTGAGCCCCTCTATAACAGAGCTGGCAGGAGGGCACCATACCCGAGTCTCCATCAATTTAGCTAATGCTGTTTACCCCACCCTGAGGAGTCCCTGACACCACACCCCACCTAGCTTTCAGGCCTGTCCAAGCTGTTTCTAGTGGTTTTTCCATACAAATGGCCTATTTTGGCTCATGCTTCAGACTTTTCAAAAATCTCTCAAACAAGCAGTATCTGGCCTCAGCATGACTTGTACCTCTCACTAAGTGGTCCCAGGCCCACCGCCACCAGAAGGTGATCTTGTTTTGAAGCTTGGCCTGAGCAGCTCCAAGCCCAGCACAAGTAGCAGACATCTGAAGATTGCTCTGTAGCTCATGCCTGGTGGCTCTGGGCAAAATACAGGTGATGGTTGACCTCGGTTTGCACCTCCTGGGAGTCTCCAGTACAGCATACGAATTAGACAGCTTCAGACTACACTGAAACACCACCCAACAACCCCCAAAAATGACACACTCAAGGAAAAGACTCAGTGGGCACCAGAGGCCTGCTGAAATAAGTCCTGCTCTATGGAATGGGCTTTTGTACAGCTTATCCTCCAGAGTGGTCACAGCCACTTCCCCCAGCAATCAGCCTGGGGATAAATTCCTCCTATTGAAGTCGCAACAGCAATCAAGGCTCGACAACAGCAGGAGGGTGTACACAGACCACATCAGGGTCATACCCAGAGTTCCCAGCTTGGCTGATAGAGAAGGCTGTGCCAATGGATCCTACGGAACACCTGCTAAATAAGGCCACTCTGCCAAGACCAGGAGACATAGCTGCAGCTCTGCCTAACATATAGAAATACGGTGAAGCTGCCAAAATGAGGAGACAAAGAAGTGTGTCCCAAACGAAAGAACAAAATAAAACTCCAGAAAAAAAACAACACAAAATGACAACTTATTAGATGCATAGTTCAAAACACTGTTAAGGATGCTCAATGAACTTAGGAGAGGAATAGATGAACTTAGTGAGAACTTCAACAAAGAGACAGGAAACATAAAAACAGAAATAGAAAACATACAAAAAGAACCAGTCAGGAATGAAGAACATGTTAACTGAAATGAAGAATGCATCACAGAGAATAAACAGTGGAGTAGATGAAGCAGAGGATAGAATCAGAGATTTGGAAGAGAAGGAAACAGAAAACACCCAATTGGAACAGAAAAAAAGAATCCAAAAAAATGAGATTAACACTCACTTCATCAACCAGGAACCTTCAACGGACTAATTTTCAGCTTTTATAAACTCTTAAAAATACAAGGTCTGGCACAAATAATACCCCTTTTTATTACAAAATCTTTTATTACAAAATCATAAGCATGTAATTCTGTAAGATAACAATATCACACTCAAGCACACCATATGGCATTTTAAGTGAAATGTTCAAATTAAAACTATAAATTATTACACCCATATTATTACCCTACCAAGCACACTCAAGCAAGCATTATTTTTGCCAGAACCTGTATAATGAAAGAAATTTTGTGGACGTTGGACCAAAGAAGGCAACAACACAAAAAAGCAGGAATATCAACCAGGAAAAGCAGGTTGTTACAATATTTCACCAGGATATAATAAGTCAGCTGTCTCCAACCCAGAGGGGACACTCACCAGAACTGGCTCATGCTGGCACCATAATTTTCTCTACCAGCCCCTTTAGCTCTCAACTATATGTTGTGATGTGTGTCTAGGACTCATTTAGAACTGAAGAACTTATTCAGCTATTGGCTGCTCTCAGCTGAAGAAAGCCACCTTGACAAGTCCATGATCTCTTCCTGGGGGTAGCATCCAACGACAGATGGCAAGGGAGTAGGTGGAAGCTACATTCACCTCCTCTTGGGACCAAACTGGAATTACAACTAAATTATAAAACAGTAATTCTGAATAACCAACTAAAGACTAGCTGAGAAGAAGTATTATAACCAAGGACCAACAGAATAAGCTACATCGAGACTGATCCAAATAGTCTGCCAAGGACCAGTCACAGGCAGCATCCTACATTGGCTGGCAACAGGGTCTCTCTTAAGAGACTCAGAACCAACACAACTAGTGGCCAGCTTCAAACAACATCAGAACAAGATCCAATAAGCTTCACAAGCAGCTTATCAAAGGGAGATCTCAGTAGGCACCAGATCCTGCCGAGGCCAATTCTGCTTCCCATAGTTAGCATCTGCACAGCAGCCCACACGCAGTTAATCCTCACAATCAACCAGCCAAAAGGTTGATCCCATACACTAATGAGACAATAGCAATCAAGACTCATTACAGTAGGAGGGCCCACATAACCCACACAAGACACATTCCTGGAGCACTGAGCTCAGGTGATCAAGGAGACTGCACCACTGGAATCCACAGGACACCCCGCAAAGGCTGGGAATCATAGCAGATCTGTCTAATACATAGAAACAAACACAAAGAGACAGCCAAAATGGAGAGAAAAGACATAGGTCCCAAATGAAAGGAGAAATCTACAGAAAAAGAGCTAAATGAAATGAAGGGTAGCAATTTATTCAGATATTGAGTTTAAATTATTGATTATAAGGATGGTCAACAGGAAGACATGGAAACTTAAAAAAGGACCAATCAGAAATGAAAAATACAATATCCGAAATAAAGGGATAAACTATAATTTAGATGAACCGGGAGACTGGATCAGAGATTTGGAAGTCAAGGTAGAAAAAAACAACACTCAATTAGAACAGCAAAAAGTAAAAAGAATTTTTAAAAATGAGGATTGTTGAAGAAGCATTTTAGACAACATGAAGTGTAGCAACATATATATTGTAGGGGTACCAGGAAGAGAAGAGAGAGAGCCAGGGATTGAGAAACTATTTGAAAAAATAATGACCAAAAATTTTCCTAACCGGGTGAAGAAAAAAGACACACAAGTCCAATAAGTACAGAGAGGCCCAAACAAAAAGGACCTAGAGAGGCCCAAACCAAGACATATCATAATCAAATTGCAAAGATAAAAGACAAGAGAAAATCTTAAAAGCCACAAGACAAAAACAGTTATCTACAGGGGAGCTCCCCTAAGCCTGTCAAATGATTTCTCAACCAAAACATTTCAGGCCAGAATGGACTGGCATGAAATACTCAAAGTGATAAAAAGCAATAAACTACAACCAAAACTACTTTACTCAGCAGGGCTATCATTTAAAATGAAAGGGGGTGGTGGCATCAAGCCAAAAGGAAAAGGACTAATGGACATAGACAACAGTGTGGTGACTGTAGGGGTGGGGCTGTGGGGTATAAGAGGGACAAATAATAATGGAAAAAATACAGTAAAGAAAAAAATTCTAAAAATTAAATTAAAGGAGAAATAAAAAGCTGTTCAGACAAGAAAAAGCTAAGGGAGTTTGTTACCACCAAACTGGTATTACAAAAAAACCTAAAAGGGCCTTATTTAAGAAGGAGGAGGAGGAGAATGAAATGGAGAAGAATAAGAGAAGGAGGGGCAGGGGGGGAGGAGGAGGAGAAAAATAAGAGGAAGACAGAGAAGATGAAACAGAAGAATATAGTTAAAATAATAAAATAGCAATAAATGTATACCTATCAATAATCACTTTAAGTGTAAATAGCTTAAATGCTTCAATCAAAAGAATAGATAAGAAAACAGACCCATGTATATACTGTCTATAAGAGACCTACCTCAGGGATGGATCCAAGATGGTGCAGGACGAAGTGGAAGCTACACTAACTCTTCCCAAAACCAATCTGGAATTACAACTAAATCATAGGGAAATCATCTGGAATAAACAACTGAATAGCATGAGAGAAGCCTTATAACCATGGATGAACAGAAGAAATAGCTTCACCATAATGTGACTGGCAGGGAGTGCAGAGGAGATGTGAAAGGGCTGGCTGGACTCCCATGGGTGGCAGCCGAAGTGCCAGAGGAATATTTCAGTGGCCAGGGATTTTCCCCTGAGAAGTATGAGGTCTAAATGCCAAGCTGGGCTCCCCAGCCTACAGCACCAGAGCCTGAAAAGAACCCAGATAACATCAGCTGTGAAAGTGGCAGGGTTTCTCTCTTCCACAGACAGATGGCTGGAGTCACAGAGAACCTTTTAAAGGGCCAGTGTATAAAATTTCATTTGTAGCCACTTACCCTGGGCTCCAGCAAAGGGGGTAGGGCAGAGTGGATAAGAAATGCTTGAGAAGGGGCTGGGGATGGTGGCTTTGGGAAGAGAAATGAGGGAGCAGATGCCAGCATCCTGGTGCAGAGTCATCCCCCATATTGCAGGATCCATCACGCTCAGGGAGAGCACTCTCCTCCAAGTGGCACCAGCCTGAGGGGAAGCAATAGCTTTGCCCACTGGAATTACTCTACCCCCAACCTATGGTGCTTAAACCTGACTGCTGATTACAGAGTGACTAGGTTAACAACTGAAAGAGTCAGCCATAGACTGTGAATCCCCAGTCTATTCTCAAACAGGCTGCCTAAGGCCAACCTGGGACACCATCTGATAATACCAGAGGTGGATCCATAAAAGGGGGGAAAAAAAAACCAGTGGTAATTATTAGATGCTACTGAGACGAGTTCCACAATGGTCTTCTTCATGACTTGTGATATTTTCCCTCCTGTATAGGCTTTTAATATTCATTTCTTGTCCTTCAAGTTTATGCATATTAAGTCACTCAATTTTATATTATAGTTTATTTCAAATCTTATATTTTGTTTCTCCCTTCTCTTGCCCCATTTTACCTTCTTCTGTCCTCTTTTTATTTTTGTTTTAAATTTTGTTTTCTATCTTGCTATGACTTCTTTCTGTACTGCAGTGTTACTACTTCTCACCCTTTCAGCCTCTCAAAAGAACTTCTTGTCGTTGGTTATGGCATATTGTTTTTCCTGCTGTTAAAATACCCTTGTTCTCCCTCCACATGTATCAATCTTTGTTTGTTGGTTATGCATAGGGTGGTGGTTGTTACATTTCTTCAATTTTATCTCTATATCTTCACTATTTTTGTATTTCAAATCTCAAACTTTACTGTTCCCTGCTCCTACTCCATTCTGTCTTCCTCCTGTCCTTTCATTTTTTCATCTCAAATTTTAATTTTTCCCTGTCGTGGCCTGGTTTTTGTTCCTCACTCTTAGTATTCCTTCTTCCTCTATCATTTCAAAATCACTTCCCTTTCCTCTATACATCTCTTAAGTTTTCCTTTCTTTCTTTTTCCCTCTTATTCCCATCCCACCTGTATTAATCTTAGCTCATTTGTTATTGATAGTGCTGTGGTGGATCTTTTTCTCCAATTTGGTTCCTATATAATTAATTTATTTTTTTTTGTTCTTTCTCTCTCACTATATTTATATATATATATTTATATATATATATATATAAATTTCTGTTTAAACATAATATTATATGTGTCCTTCTCATGTTCCACTCCACTTTCATCATTCCCTTTTTTATTCACAATGTAAATTTTACTTTCTATCTTTGCCTTGCTCTGATTCCCTACTCTTATTAAGGCTCCATCCTCTACCCTCTCAAAATCATTTTTCTTTCAGTTAGTCATTTCATATTCATTCCACCTTTCTTATAATAGTCTTAATCGCTTTACAACCTTATTAATACTGGCTCATTTGCTATTGATAGTGTGACTGTGGGTGGGGGATATTTTTGCAGGTGTGAGTTTGCTTTTTGGGCTGTGTGGTTTTGTTCTGGCAGAACCTGCACAACAGCATACCAAGACATGTTGGGCAGAGTGACTCTCAGTCAGGCAATCATAGGGAAGGACCCAAAAAAGAACAACCAAATAATCAAAACCCTATTACAACCAGATTGCCAACATAAATGGCATTAAAGGCATCACAAGAGCATCAAGTTCAGGAGATCAAGGAGACTGCACTACTGAATCTCACAGGCTTCCTTACCATAGAAATTCACACCATGAAGAAAGGGAGTCAAAGCAGATCAATCTAAGAAGTAGAAACAAAAAAGAAGTGCACCTAAAATGGGGAGAAAAAAGAGACAACCACTAATGGAAAGGAAAGGAGGAATCCCCAGAAAGAGTGCTAAATGAAATAGAGGCAAGTAAACTATCAGACACTCAGTTCAAAATAATGGTTATGTGGAAGCTCAGTGAGAATTACAAAGAACTACAGGGAAGGTACAAGAAACTTACTGAAAATACATCAACATGAAGAAGGACATAGAAACTATCTGTAAGAGTCAGGAGGAAATGAAGAATACAATATCTTAAATGGAGAACACAGTAGAAGGAATTAAGATGAGGCAAATGAAGCAGAGAATCAAATCAGCAAGCTAGAGGACAAGGTAGAAAACAATTTCCACATAGAAAATCAAAACAAAAAAAGACTCAAAAAGAATAAAGAGGTCTTCAGGGAGCTGCAGTACAATGTAAACATAATAATATCCATATTATATAAATACTAGTAGGAGAAGAAGAATAGCAAGGCATAGAAAACCTGTTAGGAAAAGTAATGACAGAAAACTTCCTGACTTGATGAGAGAAAAAGTCACACAAGTCCAGGAAGAACAGAGAGTCCCAATCAAGGTGAACTGAAAGAGGCCCACTCCAAGACACATCATAATTTTAAAAATGGTAATATTTGAAGACAAAGAGAAAATCTTAAAGGCAGCAAGGGAGAAACAGCTAGTAACATATAAGGCAGATCCAAATAGGCTATCAGTGGATTACTCAGCAGAAACACTACAAGCCAGAAGGGACTGGCAAAAAATAATCCAAGTAATGGAAAGCAAAGACCTGCAACCAAGACTACTCTACCCAGAAAGACTCTTATTTAAAATGGAAGGTGAAATAAGGAGCTTCCCAGATTTAAAAACAAACAAACAAACAAAAAAAAACATATAGAATGCAGCTCCACCAGCCAACATTGCAAGAGATGGTAAAGGAGATGCTTTAAGAAGATGAAGAAAAAGAGAGAGAGAGGAACACACGTACAAGGAGAAAAGATTGCAATGAATAAGCATCTCTCAATAATAACCTTAAATGTAAATAAATTAAATGTTCCAATCAAAAGTCACAGGGTAGCTGAATGATTAAGAAAACATGACCAATATATATGCTGTCTACAAGAGACCCACATCAGAACAAAAGATTTACACAGACTGAAAGTGAGGGGGTGGAAAAAAAAATTCCAGACGTGAAAAAATGCTGGGGTAGCAAAACTTATATCAGAAAAAATAGATTATAAAACAAAGGCCATAAAAACAGACAAAGGAGGACACTATATAATACTTAAGTGATCAATCCATCAGGAAGATATAACCAGTATAAACATGTATGCGTTCAACATAGGACCCAAATATCTTGGAGGACTTCAAGAAAGATATCAATAGCAACACACTCATAGTAGGGAATTTTAACACCCCATTGTCAACAACGGACAGATCTTTAAAGCAAAGAATCAACAAGGATATTGTGGAAGGACAACACTCCAGATCAATGAACTTAATTGATATATACAGAAATTTTCACCCCAAAGAAGCAAAATATACATTCTTTTCAAATACACATGGAACATTTCAAAGATAGACTATTTGGTGAGACACAAAACAAGCCTCAAAAAACTCAAGAAAATTGAAATCATATCAAGCACCTTCTTGGATCACAATGCTTGAAACTAGAAATGAATCTCAAGGAAAAAACTCAAAATATTCAAATTTATGAAGACTGAATAACATGCTATTACATAATGAATGGGTTAACAATGACACCAAAGAAGAAATCAAAAGAGTTTCTGGAAACTAATGAAAATGAACACACAATAGTCCAAAATCTATGGGACGCAGTGAAGGCAGTCCTGAGGGGAAGTTTATCACAACAGAGGCCTACCTAAAAAAGACAGAAACATTTCAAGTAAACAGCCTAACCTTACATCTACAAGAACTGGAGGAACAACAGCAAACAAAGTCCAGAGCAAGTAGAAGGAAGGAAATAATCAAGATCAGGGCAGAATTCAATTATATACACGCAAAAAGAACAATTCAAAGGATCAATAAATCCAGGAGCTGGTTCTTTGAAGAGTTAAACAGAATTGACAGGCCTTTTACCAGACTCATCAAGAAAGAAAGAGATAGAACCCTAATAAATAAAATCAGAAATGAAAGGAGAAATTACAACTGACACCATTGAATTACAAAGGATTATAAGAAATTATTATGAACAATTATATGCCAAGAAATTTGACAACCTCGTGGAAGTGCACAAATTTCTGGAAATATATAATCTTCCAGAATTGAATGAAGAATAAGTAAAAAGTCTGAATAGATCGATAACAATTAGTGAAATTGAAGTAGTAATCAGAAAACTCCCAGCACATAAAAGCCTAGACTGGACAACTTCATAGGTGAATTTTACCAAACCTTTAGGGAAGAGCTAACTCCTATCCCTCTCAACTTATTCAAAAAAATTCAAGAAGAGGGAAAAACTCCCAGACTCTTTTTATGAGGTCAGTATTATCCTAATTCCAAACTAGGTAAAGACACAGCAAAGAAAGAAAACTACAGACCTATATTGCTAATGAACATAGATGCTAAAATCCTCAACAAAATATTGACAAACCATACCCAGCAAGAAATTAAAAAGACCATACACCATGATCAAGTAGGATTCATCCCAGGGATGCAAGGATGGTATAATATTCACAAATCAATAACCATAATACACCACATAAATAAAATGAAAGGCAAAAATCACATGATCATATCAATAGATGCAGAAAAAACATTTGATAAGGTACAGTACCCATGTATGATAAAAATACTCAGCCAAGTGGGAATAGAGAGAGCATACCTCAACATAATAAAGGCCATATATGAGAAACCTACAGCCAACATCATACTCAACAGGCAAAATGTAAAATCTTTCCCCCTAAGATTAGGAACAGACAAGGATGTCCGATTTCACCACTTTTGTTCAACATAATCTTGGAAGAAAAAGAAGTAAAAGGCATCCAAATTGGAAAGGAGGGAGTAAAACTGTCATCATTTGCAGACAACATGTAGTGTGCATAGAAAACCCTATAGACTCCACCAAAAAACTGCTTGGCCTGATAAGTGAATTTGGCAAAATAGCAGGATACAAAATCAACATTCAGAAATCGAAGGCATCTTTCTACACCAACAATGGAATATCAGAAACAGAAACTAGGAAAAAATCCCATTTACTATAGCAACAAGAAAAATAAAGTACATAGGAATAAACATAACCAAGGAGGTAAAAGACTTGTACTTGGGAAACTACAGAACAGTGAAGAAAGAAATTAAGGAAGACGCAAATAAGTGGAAGCATATACTGTGTTCATGGATTGAAAGAATCAACATCATTAAAATGTCCACACTACTCAAAACAATCTATAGATTCAACACAATCCCTATCAAATATCAATGACTTATTTCATAGATTTGGAACAAACTAGTTCAAAAATTTATATGGAACCAAAAATGACCCCAAGTATCCTCTGCAATCTTTAGAAAGAACAAAATAGGAGGGATAACAATACCTGATATCGAACCATACTACAAGGCCATGGCAATCAGAAGAGACTGATACTGGCATAAGAATAGACACACAGATCAATGGAATAGAATAGAGAGCCCAGAAATAAACCTATGCCTCTATGGTCAGTTAATATTTGACGAAGGTGGCAGAAACATAAAATGGAGTAAAAATAACCTATTCAACTAATGGTTCTAGGAGATCTGGAATGATACATGCAAAAAAGTAAAATTAGACCCCCAGCTTATACCATACACCAGAATACATTCAAAATGGATACAAGATTTAAACAGAAGCCATGACACCATAAAAGTCCTACAGGAAAACATAGGCAGTAAAACTTCAGATATCCCATATAGCAATAGTTTTCCTAATACTTTATTTAGGGCAAGGAAGATAAAGGAAAGAATAAACAAATGGATTACATCAAATTAAAAAGCTTCTGAATGGGTAAAGGAAACATCATCAAAATGAAAAAGGAACCAACCATATGGGAAAACATATTTGCCGATTTACCTCGGACAAGGGTTTGATCTCCAAAACATACAAAGAACTCATATGACTCAGTGCCAGGAAGACAAGCAATCCAATTAAAAAATGGGCAATGGACCTGAACAGATACTTCTCCAAGGAGGACATATAGGTGACCCACAGGCATATTAAAGTATGTTCACAACACTAGCCATCAGAGAGATGCAAATTAAAATCACAATGAGGTATCACCTCACACAGGTCAGAGCGACCATCATTAAGAAACTAACAAATAACAAGTGCTAGCGAGTTTGTGGAGAAAAGCAAACCATCATGCAACAGTTGGAGGGAATGCAGATTGGTACAAGTCACTGGAATGCAGTACAGTGTCATTCAAAAATTAAAAATTAAAATAGAACTGCCCTATGACCCAGCAATTCCACTTGGGGGAATATATCCAAAGAAACCTGAAACACTAATTCTAAACAATACATGCACTTCTGTGTTCATTGCAGCATTATTTAAAATAACCAAAATTTGGAAGCAGCCCAAGTGTCCACCAGTAGATAAGTGGATAAAAAAGTTATGGTACGTTTACCATTTACACAAAAGTATGGGCCAAAAAAAAAAAAAGCAGAAGGAAATCTTACCCTTTACAACAGCATGGATTGACCTAGATAATATTATGCTGAGTGAAATGAGCCAGTCAGAGAAAGAGAAGTACCATATGACTTCACTCATATGTCGATTGTAATGAAAAAAATGAACAGACAAAATAGTGACAGAGTCATATATAGAGAGCAGGCTGACAGCTTTTGTATCAGCGGCGGTTGGGTTAGGGGGTGAGGAATTGAGCAAAAAGGAAAAAAACTCAAGGACATGGACAACAGTATGATGACTGTCTGGGTAGGAGGGGCGAACCGAGGTACAGTAGGATATAGGGGGAACAAATGGTGATGGATGGAGACTTGGCTTGTGGTAGTGAATACATAATACGGTGTACAAATGATATGCTGTGGAGCTGTGCATCTGAACCTCTATCATTTTGTAAACTGGTGTAATACCAGTAAATTCATCAAGAAGAATATAAGATTACCATTAAACAAGTGAGTGAATGAATGAGGATAGTGTAAGGAACCTCTGGGAAAATTTCAAGCCTACCAACATTCACATCATGGTGGTGCCAGAAGAAGAGAGATAGCAAGAAATTGTAAACCTATGTGAAAAAGTTATGATGAAAAACTTCCCTAACCTAGTGAAGGAAATAGATATACAAGTCCAGGAAGCAAAAAGAGTCCCAAGCAAGATGAAACCAAAGAGGCCCAGACCAAGACACATCAGAATTAATCTGCAAAATTTTAAAGACAAAGAGAGAATCTTAAAAGCAGAAAAAGAAAAGAAATTAGTTACCTAAATGGGAGCTCCCATCAGATTTTCAGCTGATTTCGCAACAGAAAATTTGCAGGCCAGTAGGTATTAGCAAAAAAATGTTCAAAGTGATGACTAACAAGGACCTACAATGAAGATTACTCTACTGAGTAAAGCTATTATTTCGAGCCAAAAGACAGATAAAGAAAAGTTTCCCAGGGAAGAATAAGCTTTAAAAAATGTATCATCACCAAACCAATATTACGTGACATGTTAGAGGGTCTTATTAAAGAAGAAAAAAAGATCAAAATGTGAATAATAAAATGACAATAAATATATATCAATCAACAATTGTATCTAAAAATATGAAATACAAGAACAAGCAGAATAGAAACAGACTCAGATACAGACAACATTCTGATGGCTGCCAGATGGAAGCGGGGTTCGTGGAGTAGGTGAAAAAGGTAAAGAAATTAAGAAGTACAAATTGGTAGTTACAGAATAGTAACAGGGATGTAAAATACAGCATATGGAATATAGTCAATATATTCTAATAATTGTGTATGGTGTCAGATGGGTACTTGATTTATTCAGGTGATCACTTATAATACTAAGTTATATAATGTCTAACCACTGGATTGCACACCTGACACTAGTATAATATTTTATGTCAACTGTAATTGAAAAATAAAAAATATATTTATACTCAAAGAAAAAAGGTATAGTTGACATACATCCACAGATTTAAATTTGGCTAGAGCAGTGATTCTCAATTAGGGTGATTTTATCCTCAGGGAAGAGTTAGCAATATCTGGAGTCATTTTTGGTTGTTACACCTGAGGGTTGCTGCTGTCATTTAGTGAGTAGAAATCAAGGATTCTGTGAAACACTCTACAATGCATAAGATATTCCCACAACAAAGAATTATGAAGCCCAAAACATCAATAGTTTCATGGATGAGAATCTCCCACTTATAGGCATAATTAGATAATTATTGTAAGTTAGCCAGCCAGGCTGATAAAACACACTATGCATAGCTTGCAGGTTTAACAAATGAAATCTGGATTGTCTATAAATTATCATACCACATTCTCACTAGTTGTTTCTTGTCAGTTCCATCTCCTGTCACTTTCTGCCATGATCTATTCTTCGAGTACCTCAGGCTTCATTGAAACTTTTCCTACTCCTATCTCCTGAGTTACTGTCATCTCCTTACCAAACTGCAAAATAAACTACGTCAGTGATCATTTGGGTCCCTTCTGCCTCTGATGTTGCAAGATTTATGTGTTTACTCATTTTTATTTTTTTTGCTGTTGTTAGAAATCCAAGGAGTGGGGGAGGGGAGAAATAATGAAAGGCATCTCAAAAATAAAAATAAAGAATATACATGAATAATTTGAATAATTCACTGATAAAAGTATATTAGTAGGGGACTTTAGATCCCAAGACACTTTCAGATTAGATTTAATGATATGAAAGCTATGATAATTTCTACCTTTTATTCTAATATTCTGACTAATTGATTACAAGGTACCTGATATTGTAGCTAAAAACTAAAAGGTGTTTAGTTTGTAACATAAAAGAAAAAAAATATTTCAGATTATTTTTTGGAGAGTTACCTTCTGTGGTTATTTCTAAGTATTAGAAGTACATTTTTACTGCCATAAGGGCAAAATTTCTTTCCTTCACTCTGGATGTATTGTTAAGCAAGTAGAATTGTTTGCATGCAAACTCAGCTTTGAAATATTAATAATTGGGACAGATTGGTTAGGGAAGTCAGTGGCTACTCTCATGCAATAATTTCTAGAACAACTTTGCTACTTGATCACAGTAGCTTGGCCATATTGAATAGATGGTCTGTAAGATAGCTCTTCTTCCATTTAGAGAAGAAAAGAATTTGGAAGATGAGCCCAGAGGAACGATAAAGGTTAATTCTAAACATACTTTCTGACTTTACATAAAATCTGTTAAAAATCACTTCTATTTACTCCCACTCTCTGCCTGCATTATTAGAAACATAGGGAGATTTATGATTCTTCTACTTTAAACATACAATTTTATTAGGAAGTTTACCACATGAATAGAGATCCAAGCATTTTAATGTATAAAAATCCATTCTGACAAAATGGAAAAATACCTTTAATTTTTAATATTCTTGAGCAGGAACAGTGTTACTGAAATGTCCCCCCTAATTCTAAAATTAAAATATCCAGTGTTTGATAAATTGGGCTTAACCCAGAGAAGAAAGAGTGTAAGAACAATTTGTGATTCCAAAATGCAAAGTTTGCATAAAACTTTTTGTATTCAAATAGGCTGTGATCAGTCAGTCAAATAAACTTGGAAAATGCCTATCATCCTCTTACCTCCTCTCTGTCCCCCTTTCTCTTTTACTTTTATCCCCTTATTCTGCTATTCTTTTATATCTTAAAAAGTATTATCTTCCTAACCAGTTGACTAAGAATATAAATCTACCAGCTACTTGATATTATCTGGAATTGCTGCAATTCTATGTATATGCTAGGTCTACAGTTTACAGCCTGTGGGTCTTTTTTAAAATAAATAACAGTAATTTCGTATTTGTCCTTTCATGTTCTGTTATTCCACATTAGAAGTATAGTGGCACATTACTGACTTACACCATTCCAGTCGGATCACACATAATACAGCACAATTCAGCAGGAGTGATCATAAAAACAGAATTATCTCTCACTCTGGGAGATTTGCCCTTCTTGGTAAAGGTTGAAAGAAATGCATGGAAGCTCACAATAATACTACTCACAGACTAGCAGGCTGTGGGCACAACACAACTTCATTAAGGCTGCTCGATGGGCATACTTGAGGAGGCTTAGATGAGTGTAGTGAGAAAATACAAGTAGAAGATACCTGCCAGAAAAACCCACAGTGATGGGGTGCCATCAATACATGGGTCTTAAAATACAGCATTCAAAAAAGAAAAGAATATACAGCATTGTTCAATTACCAAAGCATTGTATGATAAAAAACTTAAGATTTAAAAGTCAGAATGTGCCTTTTTGTTGCTTTTATTTCAGTGTTCCTTGAGAAGAACACAAAACTTACAAACATTCATTTGTCTTAGTAAGATTGTACTGCCATAAAAATCTCATTAATTTGAAAATAAGTTTAGATGGCTCCTGAGGGTAAAGATAGCAGAGTAAAAGTAAAACACTGTATCTCTTTCCCACAACATCTTCTGTCTCCAAGAAATAAAACAAAAACACACACAAAAACCCCTGCTATTATGATTGCCTCGACAGTAATATAAAAAAAGGTAAGTGCAATATGGCAGCCAAGAATAGAAAATGAAAGATTCTGGTGTGGCTTGTATTTTTGCTGTGTTGCTGTGCCTTCCTTTTCATTACCTGAGTATAGTGCTAGAGAGAATATGTAAATAAATATCATTTTTTAAAAAACCCTACTCAATTTAGAGAGAAACAGATTAGCTGCTTGTACATGTGGCGGTTGGTGGAGTGGGGGTTGGTGGGTTGGGTGGGCTGGGGAGGTGAACTACAGAAAAGCTACTGGGAGAAGTTTCCACTCACAATGGCAGGATCCCAGGGGAAAAGCTAGAAAGAACCATCTGGGCTCTCTACATTATAGAGACTATTAGTTTAGGGAGGAGTGAGAGCAGAGTGGTAGGGACCAATAACCAAACTCAAATGAAGCAAAATATCTCAGGTAATAAAATGGAAATTATTGAATTAAAAACAATATAAAGAGAAAATAAATAAGACACCATCTTTGGAAGTGGAAAAAATGTAAAGGCATAAAAATTCCAGAGGATATGTGACCTACCTTCCCACAGCTATCAACACTGGGACCACAGGCACCCAGTTATGTTCCTATCTTTTTTACTGGTTAATAAAATTATATCAGTTTCATGTGTGCAGTTCTATAACACATCATCTGTACAATGTATTGCAAAAACTTTGTAGTTTTATGTCATCCTGTGTACTTATTTTTCTTTTGTTTTCCTTGTCCAAGAAGTTTTGTCAGAAAACATATTGCTATAATAAATGTTTGAGATTATACCACATTTTCTTCTAGGATTTTTATGGTTTCAAGTTTTACATTTAAGTCTTTACTCTATTTTGAGGTTATTCTTGTATATTGCATAAGAAGGTGGCCTACTTTCAATTTTTGCATGTATCCATCCAGTTTTCCCAACACCTACACTGAACAGAATATCTTTATCCTGTTATATGTTCTTGCCTTCTTTGTCAAATTTTAATTGACTATAAAGGTGTGCATTTATTTCTGGACTCTATTCTGTTCCATTGATATATATGTCTGTTTTTATGCCTTCACCATGCTGTTTTGATTACTATAGCCTTGTAATATAGTTTTATAGCAAGCGGTATGATTCTTCCAACTTTGATCTTCTTTCTCAAGATTGTTGCAGTTATTCATGGTCTTTTGTGGTTCCATACAAATTTTTAAATATTTGTTCTAGTTCTGTGAAATATGCCATTGGTATTTTGATAGGAATTTTGTTGAATCTATGGATTGTTTTGGGTAATATGGTCATATTCCTATTCATGAACATGGTAAATACATCCACTTATTTTATATTCTTCAATGTCCTTCTTCAGTGTCTTATAATTTTATGAGTACAGGTCTTTTACATTCTTGGTTGTTTATTCCTAGGTTCGTTTTTTTTTTTTTTGATGCAATAGTAAATGGGATCGTTTTCTTAGTTTTCATTTTTATAGTTTTTATTGGTGTATGAAATGCAACTGGTTTCTGGATATTTGTTTTGTATCCTGAAACTTTACTGAATTCACATGTAAGTTCTAGTATTTTTTTGGCAGAATCCTTAGATTTCCCTATACTGATATCATGTCATCTGTAGACAATGACAGTTTTACTTCTCCCTTTCCCATTTGGATGCCTTTTATTTCTTCATCTTGTATGATTGCTGTGGCTATAACTTTCAGTACTATGTTGAGTAAGAGTGGTAAAAGTGGACATTCTTATATTGTTTCTGATAACACTTGTAGGGAGAGAAGAAGGGGAGGGGGGATAGATTGATTCAAAATCCTTGATCATTTCTCTCATATTCTCAACTATTGACAAGTTAAAATCTCAGTAAAGAGAGGAGAGTCTACATCCTCCAAGACAGCACAGACATAGTTCAACTGAGCTCTGCCTGCACCCATTTACTCCAATACCCACCCTGCTAAACACACACGCACTGCTTCTCTCAACACTCAGACCATAGAGAAAGCACATTGTAGTTCTAATGTGAAGACAATCTATCATTAAGTAAAAATAGGAGAACTCACCAATGTTATATAACAATAAAATAAAAGCTTGAATAAAGACTCTGTTGAGCTAAAACAATAAAAATTAAAAATCAAAGACATGTATGCAAACATTCTTTGGAGGAAAAAAAAAAGGAATATAGCATTTAAAAAGTAGATGAAGACCAGAGTTTAAAAGAAAATATGTCACAAGGATTAAATAATAGTTTTATGAGTGCTTCCATTATGGAGGAATTTAAGCTGGAGCAACCTTATGGCTCAAAGATAAGGAACTTAAAAAAAAATTAGCTGGAAATGGTATTGGCCTCACTAAGAGAACATCACTACAAATAAATGCAAAAATACATAAAAGTGTACCCAGGAACCATATTGATAACTGTAAGGAAGGCTTCATAACAGATATTAAAAGAAAAATCCAAAGTTTTTAGCAATTAAGTATATTATAGCAGAAAAATTTCAGTAGAATACAAAAACAAATTTGATGTATTTCCTAGACATGTAATAATTTAATTCAAATTATTGAATTTTAGTATACCCTTCTTAGGAACTTCCTAGAAGATGGGAATAATCAAAAGAAAATATAGCCATAGAATCTAAGAAAAGATGAGCAAATTGAATTCTCAGGCAGATGGCAAAGGTGACATTGAGAGTGTATCTGGGTAGTAGGTTGGAAGAGCAAGCCTCCAGTCCAGGTTAGACCTAGTGAGCAGGTTCAGGGAGGGATATTCCAAAATGTATACACCATTGATGTTTTTGGACATATCAAAATAATGTTTTCATTAGGTAAACTTTAGGAGAAGAATTAATAATAAATAAAAGGAAAATTAAGCAAAAAAAGGTAATTATTATTAACTCTATGTAAAACCATAAACTGTTCAAGAACTGAAATGTAATTATTATCTCCTACATGGGTCTTTTGTAAATAGCATTTACACAGAAAAACTAATAGGAAATAAGAGATAGAATTATATTGGGAGGATGAGTCAGTTCAAATAACACCTATGCCCATGTAATATTTTATTGTATTATCTCATTCACCTACTCATGGTAAATACCATTATTATCTCCATTTTTTTCTGGGAGAACTTGTCTAACTTTGACATTTTAAACAAGAAAAAATAAGGAACATTTTTGCTGTCATAATAAGTACATAAGGAAAATTAATGCCAGAATATATCCTGGTTAAGCTCTTGCACCTTTAAGAATTATGAAGAACTTTTTTTAGACTCTTGAACAAGAAAAATAGACTGCTATTAGGATTGTTTCCACGATATTCATTCGTTCATTCACAAATGTTTTTGGAGCACTCCCTATGTGTAAAACTTTGTTTCAAGCCACAACACAAAAATATGTCATCCCTCATGGAGTTTACCTTCTCACTAATTTAATACCAGACGACAATGGAACAATGTAAAAATTCTGAAAATATTAAAGGCAGACCATAACTCAGAAATAGGGAGACCATGGAAAAGTACCGGAAGTAAGCATTTAATAAATTTAAATGGAAACTTAATTCTAAATAACTATGAGAATTTTATGAAATGGTATGAAATTATTATAAATCTTGATATTATACAAGTATTAATAATTGCAAAAAATTATAAGCTAAAGAGATAAATGGAAAACGTACATTTTTATTTTTCTTCCTTCCATAGTGTGACTAAAGACTATTGACCTTAACCTCTGAATTTGTATAATAATCTTTTCTTGAATTGAAAAGGTAATTTAATAATCAGTATTTTCTAAGAGTTATTTAACATGTATTTGGCCTAAAGCAATTTTTCAACATTATTTCAGGTTTCCTCTATTGTTATTTTAAATTTAAGTGAAGTTATATTTGAAACTTTGTTCTATGCATACATACATACTAGGATGGGCAAAAGTAGGTGTACAGTTGTGAATATGTGAAACGCAGAGTTTATTCTTGTATTATTATTTATCTTTGTATTATATATATTTTTTCATACAAAAAACTATACATCCAATTTTGTCCATCTTTGTGTACATAATTTAATATTTGTTGTTTTATTTTTCCTTTTATAAACCCATCTACCTATTCTGTCTTTCTGGAATAGTGTTCACCTTTAATAATGACCATTTCCAGATGATGGTTTTAGGGTATGTTTTTATTTTTTACTCCATTTTTTTACTTCTTGAATTTATTATAATAAAATGTATCATCTTTATTAAACAGACAAAATTTTAAATATAAAAGTATTTTGCAGGGTTTTTGGTTTGTTTTGCTCTTAACGCATTTTTCTACATATTTTTATGTAACATTTAGACGATTACTTAAGTATATTAAATTTCATCTCTAAACTCCAATCAGAAAACTGCCTCATCATGAAAAGGACCAAGATGTAACTATCCCTTCCCAGCAGTGATGTAAAACCAGAGTACTAGGGATGATATGATAATCACACAGATTCCAGGTGGAGCCTGTAGTTCTGGAAAAGCAAATGTGTCATTTCCAGGAAAATACGGGATTAATAAAAATCATGTTGCAAAGCACCAGAGAGAACAAAATGCCTTGGAATTTCAGGATGTTCTAAAAATAAACTATGAGCAATTACTAAAACCTGGAAAATCTACAAATATGGGGAAATGACCCCTTCCTAAATCAGAAATAGAATTAGCAATTTGTCAAAAACCCATTATGAAGAGGAATTCAGATGGGTCCAGACTAAATACCATTCTCTTAATTACACCTGAGGAGGAACTTGTGACACAATGGTGAGTCATCCAACTATAGTTTATAGTTACATTTAATTTATATGAAGTGTAGTCTAGCTATAACCAATGCTAATTTGTCTCAATTCATCTTGACTTGATGCAGTTCTGAATTAAAGAACTACATAAGGTGTTTGAACAGGTTAATCCCAGTAACAGATACCTAGTGAGCAGTGAATATGTGGTAGGCCTTCTGCTGTTAGCGTTAGAGTTACAGGATTGAAGAAGACAGGTCCTACTTTGGGGAATTTTGAAACTAGTGAAGATAAATAAACAGGCTGGAGGGATGCAGGGTGCTCCCTCTGACTCTCAGTCAAAACCTTGGCCCATGCACCAGCAAAATCAGAAAAGAACACTCTGCTTCTAGAATGCTGGCTTCATAGGGTCTGTTTATAGGCAGGTGTTACTCACACACCTTGGGTTATTTTCTAACAGAAAAAATGTCTCTAATCTTAGTAGTTCATTTGGTCTTACTCAGTGCCCTTTGCAACAATAACATTTTCTGTAGATGGCTGATGAAGATTAAGGTTTAGTACATACTTGGAAAGCCTAAAAATTATGATTCCATGTTTAGATTTAATCACATTAACAGTCACCTTTAACCAACTAAAAAATGTAAAGAGGAAATAGTAACATATTATGTGATGTGAACCCATCTTTGTAACACTTTCCCATGTATTTCACAAATATTTATTGACTGATACTCAATGGTAGGCACAGTCAACCTGCTTTACACCATGTGAATCCTTTAACCAAACTTAAACTTTCAGTTTTCCCACACTTGCTCTTCAGTCTCCCCAAGTCTGAAATATTGCTCATGTCTCCCTCTTACTTGGAATGTCCCTCTTTCTGCTTCTGAAATATCCATTCCTACTCTCTCTTCACAGCCTACTTTAGAGTCCATATTTTGAAAGCATCCTTTGATCACTCAAGCCACACCAAGCCCCATCTCACCTTCTAATCTTTACAAAACTGGTTCCTTCTAGAACACTGATTTTCAACCACAGGTGTGCCACAAGAATGTTTAAAATATGCAATACCTGACAATTTAGTCAGAGACACAGGCCTCTTTTCCCTTAGATTGTCAAATTAAAAAATAATACTAATGGCAGCAACCAACACAATAGCAGTCTGGTAAGAATGAGTCAAAATTATAATTTTTGTCAGATTGGCAAAAAATATATAATATTTTTCTGGTGTGCTACAGAATTGTAGTAATTAGTTTATATGTGCCATGAAATGAAAAAGGTTGAAAATTGCTGCTCTAGAACAAGGTTGATACTTTGTATATCATGTTCAGTTTTTCCAGGTAGCTTTCATTACGCAGGGATTCCCAAAACTGATTGAAATTCTGAAAGTTGAGGACTTTGTCTTATACTTGATATCTTTTGTATTTTCCAACCCACAACTCTATACCTGGTAAGTGTTAAATAAAGCCTAGTGGGTCTTTGCTTGCCTGTCATTTCCTCATTCTCTGTGTTCTCTTCAAGTGAGTGGTGTTCCATTCTGTAAGGATGAAAGCCACTATGACTTCAAAGGAGTTTGCATTAGGTACAAAGAAGCTGACTAAAGCTCTTGTGTGTTGTAGGTATATATTTCTACCATCACAGACAGCCTGTACTGTGTTAGGTTGAAAATAAAATCAAATTATAGAAATTGCCATTGTGCATTGTCATATGGGGCACAGGGCATCAGTAATTCAGCTCAGAAGATAACAGACTTACCAATCCAGAGGGAGGAACATTTGAATGGGACATTGTGACTAGAAAAATAAAACCCCAGCTCAAGATTTTCCACATTTTAGGTTTGCTATTTCATATATATATATATATATATATATATATATATATATATATATATATATATATATTGTGTAGACACAATCTGTCTACATTTCCAAAGAGAACACAGCCTCCACTGGCACTTATTTTTGAAGTAGCATCTTTAAAACACTTACCGGGACTCAGTGAGAAATATATGTGCATATTAAAATGTAAGGGGCCATGCAAAGGGTATATGAAAAGGTAGGTTCAGTGTAGAAGATGAGAGGGGAATGGATATGGCAGAAAGAGCCATGACTCAGATGAGCTTTCGTATCGCATGTCACAACGTGAGGGAGACTCCCTTTCCTACTCATTAGGGGTATGTAGCCATTTGAGAACACCCGAGATCAGTCCATGACTATCAAAAACCCATGCTGCATCATCACATTGCTGGTGGCCAAGAGCCAGAGCTGTCATCACTTGGGTTTGTCTGCTTAGGGCAGAAAATCTGATTGTTCAGCAACTTGTAATCAGCTTAAGACAAATCTGGAAGATGTTACCCAAAGACTAGATGATATCCAGGCTCCGGAATTTTGTGTAGACAAAGAAAATGAAGGATTTGATTTAAGATTAAGAACTATATCTGTGGCAAGAAACTTGAGACATTGGGACAAGTTTCAAGTAAATAACCTTAATAGTAAGACTTTAAGAAACTAGGGATTATAACCCGGAGTCCTGTAAAGTGGTGAGAGAAGCCAGGCCAAATTTCTAGAACCAAAATCTCTGTCTTCAATGCTTAAATATTACCTTTAATATATTCCTCAGAGAAAGTACACTTCCATGAGAAGTAGAATTATATTAGTAAAACACCAAGACGATAGAAGTCTTATGAGCTGAATTGAGTTGTTTTAACTACTTATCGTGTGACCTATGAACGTAAATATGTCATCCTGTCTCCATTAACCTTTTTTTTTTAATTTGATAAAAGCAGTGAGAGTAATACTAGTTTTACTAATAATTTGGTACACTGTTTTCATATTCTTTCCATCCACATTCACTCCCCCGTCACTCTTCCTGGTGTGTTAATGTAGCAGAAGTAGGTTTAGAGAAGAAAAGAGACTGTTTTAACATAAAAATATGCAGCATATAGATTAACAAGAGGTTATTCAACAAAAAATGTAAAAGCTTTCTTCACTCTGACAAAAAAGAAAAAACAGATTAGGCTTTTTTCAGTCAGTGCTCTGACCCCTTGTTTCTCCACCCACAGGGGCTGGAGTTGGTCTCTGACTCTTAAGACAAGAAGTGACAGAAGAGCAAGAGTAGTGTGGTGGTGAGCATGGGGAATCGTGGGAACTCAAAAGTGAGGTATTGAATCCAATCCAAAGTCATTCATGAAAGCAATGTTGAATGTCTTGAAAGGTAAGTGAAAATGCTTATTAAATGCTTACTATTCACCAGATACCATTTTAAGTACTTTATACAAATTATTTTTTAATCCTCATGACAAACCTTTGAGACTAGCACTCTTATTCAGGGATCTAAAAACTTGGGGAAGTATGTAAGAGAAATTATTCAAAGGGTCAGCTATAACCAGGTCCAGAAATGTAATGATTTGATGATTTACAAATAACTGGATAAATGTTTGATATTAACTAATGTGTTTTCAGTGGTATTTCCTGTTATCCTGATGTCTTCCTTATCTGCTGGACCATGAGGTATCACTTGTCTCAAGAAAGGTTAATAAATCAAAAGCAGATATACCTTCAGTTTGCAAAGAACTTTGGAATGCCAGAGTACCTCAGGTTATTGTGTTTCTAGACACTAAAGTACTTGTGGCATAAAATTTTCACCAGAAAATAATTGAACAATTCCTAATAAGTAAAAGAAGTTCTCTCAGATAACATAAACAATTTCTACAGGTTGAGGGGAAGTAGAGTTGGGGTGCCTAAGAGAAAAGAAAAATGTGCTCCAAGATCTAGATAAAGTTTAGGGAGCCAGCAAGACCCAGAGTTCCCTCCTACCCAGCCTGTAAATGGCTTCATGGACCATCTAGATAGAAAGAATTTGGCTGAAGCATGTTTCCAGGAAACTAATATCAGGAAAATGTTGTCTGTATGCAAAAGAAGAGCATGATATCTCCTGTAATACAGCTGACCTGAAGAGGCCTTGAGATTCCAATAAAGGAGAAGAGAGCAACGTGCATGCACTCAGGAGCAGAGGTGACATGGGGGAATCTGAGTTTCCATAGATGTCAGTGTGGATGGATACTGACAACCTAGACCAGATTTCCCTTGCCCCACCCATCTCTTATCCACATTGCCTTAACACTTGATGCTCCTTTCTCAAGGATTGAGTTTAGGCATGGAAGAAAGACTCTTTGATGAGGAATGTAATATACAGTGAAAGGAAGTTTGAGAGAGAAAATGAGTTCAGTTCTAGAAAATTAAATTCTTTATACACCAAAATTTTTGACTTGGCATTCATGCCCACTACATATCAAAATTTTCTCCCTCTATCATATATACATACATACACACACACATACACACCCATTATCTGCCCAGAAGGTATCCAGCCATGTAATATGAAAAATAGAGACATTTACTGAAGAAGATATGATACAAGAAATACTGTACATAGGAAAATGACACCTCAGTCCCCTTCATAATAGGCACCTGGGGACCTCACACAGTTCTTCCAATCACCATCATATTTTCCAGAATCTCATTGACAGTCTGAAATCTCTTCCCTTTCAAAGGTGATTTTAGTTTTGGGAAAAACCAGAAGTCACAGGGTGCCAAATCTGAGCTGTAGGGGAGCTGAGTCACCTGGGTGATTCAATGTTTTGCCAAAAAACTCTGCCAGAGACATGACGTATGAGTGGGCGTGTTGTTGTGATGAAGCTACCAATCACCAGCTGCCCATAGCTGCAGCCTTCTGAATCATCCAAATAGTTTCCGTGGAGGAATGTTCAAGCTTAACACAAAATTTGATACAGGTGCATTGTTCTACTCACTCAGTCATTTTGAATGTGATGGTCACACAGTACACATGCTCACTCAATGACGTCTACTGCCCCACTGACTAGTACAGTGAAGTCATCATTGCTCATGCATGCACATTCCAGACAACTCTCCTTGGCTGCCAGGTTACATCGATGTCATGTAAATCAATCTCATTATATTAACAATGGCTGACCTTTTTCAGGACAGACCTCATATGTGTGTGTGTGTCTGTGTGTTTGTGTATGTGTATACACATACACAATGTATAAACAAAACAAAGAAGTGCACCCTGAGATGGATTTCAAACAGAACAATCAACTAGGGGACAACACATAAAGCTAGTCTACTGAGGAAGCAGTTAGTAAAACTGGCATGGGGAGTAGGACCAACTCCTACCTAATAAGTAGGTATTTCTCATAAACAAACTATATAGCAATTTTACAACTATATATTCATTTATTTTTTTCAACTAATCTCCAAACAAATATGTGTGTTGCTTTGTCATGCTTTCTTTGTACAACAGCTGAAAAGATATTCTTTTCTCTCCATTTGTGGACTCTGCATCCCATGTGTGAATTTTCACCAGACAATTATTCCAACCAGTACTTGGACTGGTTCTGCCTATCCTATCCTTGGGTGATTTAAATTTTCATTCATCATGTGACACCTAGCATTTCAGAAGGAGGCATTTTACTTTGTAATTCCTTCTAAACTCTTCATAAAAGTACCTCAAACACTAATGTAAAACACTGTTGCTATAATTAAATTATATAACATGCATAACGGAGGTTTAAATTTTGTTTACTTCATTTAATATTTTTCAAATTTGAAAACACTAACACATCAAACTAAAATCTTTCCACAGCAAAAGAAATCAACAAAATGAAAAGAGACCCACTATATGGGAGAACATATTTGCCAATGATACACCTGATAATGGGTTAGTTTCCAAAACCTATAAAGAACTTATACAACTCAATACCAGGAAAGCAAATAATCCAATTAAAAAATGGGCAAAGGATTTGAATGGACACTTCTCCAAAGAGGACATATAGATGGCGAATAGACTTATAAAAACATGCTCAACATAGTAATCATCAGAAAAATGCAAACTATTGGTGAAAATATTGCTGGATGAAATATCTGAGATTTTCCTGCCTATGTTCTCCTGTAGGACTCTTATGGTGTCATGACTTATATTTAAGCCTTTTATCCATCTTGAGTTTATTTTTGTGTGTGGTAAAAGTTGGTGGTCGAATTTCATTTTTTTGCATGCAGCTGTCCAGATCTCCCAACACTATTTGTTAAAGAGGCTAGTTTTATTCCATTTTATGCTTCTGCCCCCTTTGTCAAATATTAATTGACCATAGAGACATGGGTTTATTTCTGGGCTCTCTATTGTCTTCCATTGATCTATGTGTCTATTCCAGTGCCAGTATCAGGCTGTTTTGATTGCAATGGCCTTATAATATAGTTTGATTTCAGGCATTGTGATCCCTCCTGCTTTGTTCTTCTTTCTCAAAATTGCTGCAGTTATTTGGGTTCATTTATTGTTCCATATAAAATTTTGAAATGTTTGTTCTATATCTGTGAAATATGTCATTGGTATTTTAAAGAGGATTGCGTTGAATCTATAAACTGCTTTGGTTAGTATGGACATTTTGTTGATATTAATTCTTGTAATTCATGAACACAGTATATGTTTCCATTCATTTGTGTCTTCCTTAATTTCTTTCTTCAGTGTTGTATAGTTTTCAGAGTATAGGTTTTTAACCTCCTTGGTTAAGTTTATTCCTAGGTATTTTATTTTTCTTGTTGCTATAGTAAATGGGATTTTTTCCCTGATTTCTGATTCTGATATTTCATTGTTGGTGTACAAAAATGCCTTTGACTTCTGAGCATTAACTTTGTATGCTGTTGTTTTGCCAAATTCACTTACTAGGTCGAGTAGTTTTTTGATGGAGTCTATAGGGTTTTCTATGTACACTATCATGTCATCTGTAAGCAATGACAGTTTTACTTCTTCCTTTCCAGTTTGGATGCCTTTTATTTCTCTTTCTTTCCTTATGGCTGTGGCTAGGACTTCTAATACTATGTTGAATAGAAGCAAGGGACCTAAAGGAAAGATAAACAAATGGGACTTGAGCAGAAGCAGTTTCTGCATGGCTAAAGAAAACATTAGCAAATTGAAAAGGGAACCAAATATATGGGAAAATATATTTGCCAAAGATACCTCGGACAAGGATTTGACTCCAAAATATATAAAGAACTCACATGACTCCATTCTAGGAAGATGAACAATCCAATTTAAAAAATGGGCAAAAGACCTGAACAGACACTTTTCCTAGGAAGACATACGCAGGGCCCAGAGACACATGAAAGATTGCTCAGCATCACTGACCATCAGAAATATGCAAATTAAAACCACAATGAGATACCACTTCACACCATTCAGACTGACCATCGTAAACAAATCAACAAACAACAACTGCTGGTGAGGATGTGGAGAAAAGGGAACCCTAGTGCACTGTTGGTGGGGATGCGGACTGGTGTAGCCACTGTGGAAAACCATTTGGAATTTCCTCAAAAAACTAAAAATGGACTGCCTTTTGACCCAGCAATTCCACTGTTGGGATTATACCCTAAGAATCCTGAAATACCAATTCAAAAGAACCTATACACCCCAATGTTCATAGCAGCACAATTTACACTAGCCAAGAATTAGAAGCAACCTAAGTGCCTAACAGTAAATGAGTGGATCAAAACACTATGGTACGTTTACATAATGGAATAGTACTCAGCAGAAAGGAAGAAGGAGTTACTACCCTTCACGACAGCATGGATGGAACTGGAAAGCATTATGCTAAGTAAAATAAGCTGGGCAGTGAAAGACAGATGCCATATGATCTCACTTATGAGTGGAACATAATCAACAAAATAAACAAGCAAGCAAAATATAACCAGCAACATTGAAATAAAAAACAAGCTGACAGTAACCAGAGGGGAGGATGGATGGGGGATAACAGGGAAAGGGAGGGGAAGGGTCATCAAGGAACATGCATAAAGGACCCATCAACAAAGCCAAATGGGGGAAGGATTGAGGGTGGGTGGTGGG